>JAOTNS010000516.1:600000-775439 GCA_028476615.1 Culter alburnus
TTGACTTCAAGGCCACCACTCTG
Source organism: Culter alburnus (assembly GCA_028476615.1). Taxonomy (NCBI): domain Eukaryota; kingdom Metazoa; phylum Chordata; class Actinopteri; order Cypriniformes; family Xenocyprididae; genus Culter; species Culter alburnus. The sequence continues at coordinate 600,024 of JAOTNS010000516.1, forward strand.
ACAATGGTCATTTAATTACATAATTAAACCACAACCAAATAGTGGTATTCACTGAATTGTTTATGTAGTCACTTCATTTACCCTACATAGCTTGGATTTATGACAATTATTGTGAACTTTGCCATTTATTATTTCCAAATAACCTTTACTCTAAGTGTACTTTGATGTCACTCTGCAGAGTCACCACTGCTTGCATGTTACCATTATAAGAGAATTAAAGACCAAAGTCCAAAACATCTACCCCTTTTTAATAGTTTGTGGCATCACACTGTCTCCCAGTAACCCATTTTCATTGTCTTTTTAAAGGTGCAAAGTACACATGGTTTAATAAGAAGCTACCAAACCGTGGTTAGATTCAGTCGATGCCCTGTGTGTTTTCCTCACACAGATAAAGGCTTAATAAAAAAGATAGTGATTCAATCTTAGCAATAAAAACTAAGCAGTAAAGTTCAGTGATATTCAGTGACAAGCATCATCATTCGAGCAGATGTCATATATTGCTGTTACAGTACACCAAATAATTTTTGAACTTAGAAGAAGCATCTTTATTAATATTAATAGTCTCAAACACATAATTTATACGTTTAAGCACTAATAAGCCAAGAAAGCCTTCGAATACATCTTCATCTCCAGCAGATACACAAACCATAGGTGACTTGCATTATTTTTAGGGGTTCAAGCGTAGCACTAAAACCCTTTTGTAATTGTCAAATTTCCAAGGATCAGCATTCTCCCCTAAAAGTGATCGGTCATACCAAACCGTAAGTCATATAGACTTGAAACTTTGAGGGCTGGTAGTACTCACACCGTCTACATCACCTGATGGCAGCGCTACAGCGATCAAAAGTACGAAATGGCTCATAATGGCTCATGCCAAAGTTGCTAAGGGGCGCCAAAACTTTTACTAAAATGGCTATAACTCGTGAACAGAATGAGATATTTTCACCAAACTTGGAACACCTGTCTGTGGGCTCAATCTTTGGTCACAGTAAAAACACAGAGGTGATTGGCCACTAGTTGGCGCTATAACAGGACAAAAACCATGAAAACGGGTATAACTACTTCACCGTTAGTCCGATCGACTTGAAAATTGGCATGTAGTGTTTTCGTCCGAGGGGCCATTATTGTCTTTGAGGACATTGACGCATCTCATTGCCATCAGCCAATGAATTTCAATTTAAAAAAACAACATTGGCGAACTAGTCGTAGATTTGATAACTTTGATAACTGTTAAAAAGCTTTAAAAAACATATATTTCCTATGGTAAATTTCCTGTATCGGCTGTAAATGGTATTTTCCATGTATGATCGAAATGGTTATAGGCTTCCTAAATAAATAAAAAATTCTTTTTACGCATGTGCTTAAAGGCCTTAAAATGCTTGAACCCTGTTGATTCCTGCTATATTTTTTATTGCAACCCTAATAATTCCAAATTGTGAGTCCATGTATGATGTCAAATAAATTAAAATGTAGCCTAAGTAATATTTAATATGAAACTAACATTTTGAGTAGTCAAAATGATAAAATATTTTAGAATTCAGAACTATTGTCCACTATGAAGCAAGGTTCTGTTTTTCTTTTTTTTTTTCGTGAACTGCTGATGAATTTGCATTACAAATAAAAGTGACCATGTCATTGACATTTGCTAAATTCAAAACCACTCTGTTATCACCATGCTCAGGGCTGGGGTGTGCCTTAGACACATATTTTCCTCTTTTGCAATGCTAGTTTTTGCAATGAAGATCACTGTCAGTGTTACCACAGTTAGATGAAATTTGTGCTCATGCAAATAGTTCTGTAAAATTGTTTTTGACAGCATATTTTTGATGCTCAAACTTTGTGGTTTGCATAAATGGAACAAAAGAGGATAAAATATAAATGTTTTGTTTTTAGGAATACATTTATAAACATTTTAAACAGAAATATATTTAATTGATATGTTCTTTTAATTTAATAGTTAAATTAGTAACAATAGCAAGAAACTGAACCACAACTCTGTGATGGTGGCAATAAATTCATAAACCCAAATGCTGGACAATGATGACATTGCAATTTTGACACAACCTCATCTATATTAAAGAGATAGCTGACCTAAAATCATTTACTCACCCTCAAGTTGTTCCAAACCTGTATGACTTTTTCTTTTGCTGAACACAAAAGAAGATATTTTAAAGAATGTCCGTAATAGTATTTAGTATCCATAGTATTTTTCTTTTTCCCATACTATAGAAGGGCCTACTGTTTGGTTTCTGACATTCTTCAAAATATCTTCGTTTGTGTTCAGCAGAAGACAGAAATTCATACAGGTTTGGAACAATGTGAGGGTGAGTAAATGATGACAGAATTTTAATTTCCAGGTGAACTATCCCTTTAAAGCCAGCTAAACGACATATTTAAAACAGCAGAATAAAATTGCATGTACATGATGAAAACAAGTGACAGTGCAGATGACAAATGGCAAAATACATTTGGCCGAAACTCTCATTCTTCTTGTCCTGTCTTAGGTCATATAAGGAGTTATTCAGAACTAGCTAAGTCAGTCTAACAGTGTCTTCTTCCGGCATGAGAGGTCAAATAACCTAGTGAAAACAAGAGTTGGGCAATAACGGACCAATCTGTTTTCGTATATAAAGCGCAAAAGCTCGCTGCGAGATTATTTTCACACACAATAATGGGGTGGAAAGATAATCTCCTGATTTGTTCTTTCTTTGTGTCAGCTTACCTGCTGACACAGGCTAAATGCGGTAAGGCCAGCATCGCTTTGATTGTTCTCCTTTCTAACGAGAGAAAGAATAATTGTAAGACATGCTTTGACATTTTGATTGTGATTTAGGTCCTGTGAATGCAGCCTCATCTTTGAGTGATGAAGAAGAGTTTATGGTAGGTTTCATGTGCAGCTGGTTAAACAGACATGACTACTTGTATGATTTCATTTCTGGTCTATACTTGAATCAATATACACTGTTCAAATGTTTGGGGTTGTAAGATTTTCAAAATATTGCTGCATTTATTTGATCAATGCAGTAAAACAGTAATAATGTGAATTTGTGAATATTATTACATTTTAAAATAACTTTATTATTTTACATTTTTTTTTTTTATTTTAAAAACATAATTTATTCCTGTGAGGACAAAGGTGAAGTTTTTATATCACATGATCCTTCAGAAATCATACTAAGATGCTGATTTAGTGATCAAGAAACAATTCTTATCATTATCAATGTTGAAAACAGTTGTGCCGCTTAATAATTTTGTTGAAACTGTGATGCATTCGTCTTTCCGGACTCTTTGATGAATAGAAAGAACAGTAATTTATTTGACATGAAATCTTTTGCAACATTATAAATGTATTTACTGTCACTTTTGATCAATTTAATGCATCCTTGCTGAATAAAAGTATTAATTTCTGATCCTAAACTTTTATGCCAAGTCACGTCATAACGCTTTATACAATACAGATTAAAGTGGCTTTACAGTAATAAACAGGGGAAAAAAAACAATTATGCAAACTTCATCAAATATATTGTACATAAGAAGTTTAACTGGTAGTGTACATGAGAAGTTGTTTCTAATATAAAAATGCATCTTAAGAATTATATCATTGGGAAATTGCATATTTATATATTGTAATGTCTTTCACAGTGCAAAAACTGCTCACTCATTTTAGTCTAAAGAGAAATTTTCCACACATTTTAGGCACGCAGGGACTTCACAAGAGAAAGAAGAGCCATAGAGGTGGGGCTGTTTTTTATCTTTATGTTGTTTTTGCATATTTATTTTATAGGTATGCACTTTTAAATGTATGTTTTTTTTAAAATACCTTTTTCATTATCTTTCTGTAAACTACTAAGGACTGCTCAGGTACGTGAATTATATTTTATTTATTATATTTTATTCAGAAGCATTTTATTTTGATATTTTGGAGATTAGATTAGTTCTCAACCCAGGCCATTTCTGAGTTTTCACATTATACAACATGACTAAAAAGTGTCATTCTTATTATCTGTACTTCTTTAGGCCTTCAGAAAGATCTGGATGAGATGAAGATTAAATGTGGGGATTCTTACAAGGTAGCGAAGGACAATATTGATGGTGAGTCTGCTCAAACCTAAAGTATATATTAACCACGCACTTCCATCTTCATCTCAATGTTTATATTGGTCTGGTGGATATGTTTTCAGGTCTTAAAAAGCAACTGGATGATCTTTTTAAACAAGTCAGTGCCACCAAGAATCCAGCCAAGGATGGTATGTGAAAAATGATACACATAGAAGCTTTAAAATAATTAATTGGGGAAATTTAGTTTATGTACTTTTTTGTAACACATTGTGAAAAGACATTAGATTGACACTTATTACTCTTGTGTTCCACCCATTCAGTCTTAAACATTCTCCAGAAAGTCATCGACCTGCAGGAGCTGGATGCGCTTACGATCACTGAGAGAGATGGCGCAAAGATCGAAGGTGTGTTCCAACAATATTACAGTATTTTATTATTAACTTCAAAAACTTGTAAATTTCCTCCGTGTACTGTATAGTCATGCAGGTGTTTTTAACAATCAACAGGACTGGAGCAGCGTCGGAAGGAAGCAGAGAGAGACTTGGTAGAGATGAAGAAAGAATTTTTAGGAAGTGTTGAAATGTTCAAGCATGCAGGTACAGATAAACCCCTGTGCATGGAGCAATACCACACACTGACACTGCGTTTTGTGCCCTTGCTCAATTCTTAACCTTTTTGCATCAATTAAAAAAAGTTACACATAGGTCCATAGAGGACGAAAATGTCCATGTCCAAAAACTGTCATGAAAAATTAAGTTCAGTCTCATTTTAAAGCAGTAAAATTGTTGAAGTAAAAAAAGTTTAAAAAGTTAAAGAGGTTTAAAGTCAGCATGAAATCAAAATTGACAACTATTTAGTAGTATTTATTATCAATAATTTATCCGTGCACTTCATTATTTTTTTTAAATTCATGTGCCCTCATAATCAAAAACATTAAACTGCCCTCCCCCCTCAAAACGACTCATCGTCTCTTCCTGTCACATGTTATGGCGCGAGGGCGGAGCTAACTGGAACTGCCAACAGATCCAGTGACATAAGGGGAAAATGCTGTCGCTGATGCAGTCATTGGGGTGTACAGTACCCTCAAACACTGAAAGGAACCTGATGGAGGAACCACTTAGTCAGTCAGGCTGCGTGTCCACAGGAGCAGAGCGAGCGACCAGAGCGTTTTTAGATTCATGCTTAACTTACGTGTGAGCATGAGGCTCAACTTCCGTAGGAATGAACTGAAAACGCTCGCTCTGTGCCAACGGACATGCACAGTCAGTCTCTCTCACGTGCTCTCTCGCTGTTTTGTTGACAAAATCGAGTCCGCCCTCATTAGAAACGTCACAGTAGAGAAGAAAAGACAATCGCAACTTCTGCTTCATGCTGACTTTAAGTTTCTGAAAATTATTTTTGAACATTATTTTTTATAAAATATATATTTTATGAAACTCTATGAACTCTAAAACTGCTAGAAAATCAAAGCCATAAATCTAAACAAGTTGTGTTCCAAATTTGAGGTTGATATCTGAAAAAATTAGCTTTCAGTAAGATTTTGTTTGGCCGCAGTACCAAATTTTCCCCATTAGATGCCAGCAAAACTCCACTGGTACACACAGTGGTTGGATGCAGTAGAATTTTTCTCTCTCAAATATTACACAAACACACACAATATTTTTTTTATTACACACACACAAACCACACTCTGACATCCATACCAAAACACCCACACAATTATAGCGGCATAATTTAATCTATAATTTATTAATCTATAATATGCATAAGCAGAAAACAGGAATAAAGCGAGTATTTGCTTTATAGGCCAAACCTGAGAAAATGGCACCATCTGGTAAAAAATAGTCAAAATTTTAATGTTGAAGCCTTGCCAACAGAATGAAAGCCTATTAACAAAGACTGCATCATTTTATAATTAAATGGGATTAAACATTTCAAAAAAGTTTCAATGGGAACACTTTTGTCCTTAAGGTCCTAAGTGGTATTATTTTGTGTTACTAGTGCAAAATAAATTTATTAAAGAAAATGGATGTGAAATAGTAAAATTCCAATAATAATAAAAAAACACACTTGTGCCAAAATTTATGCAGTTGTCATTAACACAGGCAAAATGGTTAAAAAAAAAAAACTGAAAAAGACAAAAATGTCCATAAGGACGCACAAGGGTTAACCAGCAGAACTAGAAGTAATACTTTGTTCATTTTTTCCCATCTAGTTTCAAAGAGAAGCGCAGATACATTGAGAAGTGATAAGGCAATATCAACCGCTCTTAATGGTGTGTATGATGAAAATATGTGTGAATTTTGCCTTTACATTGAGTTTTGCACGTTCTTATTATATTTATCTGTATCTAATCTACAGAGCTAAAGAAATACCTTGCAACCAAGCTCAAACAACCAGGGGAACAAGGTGCCTTTGCAAGCCAAGGTGAGTTTAATGAGAATGAGAACTGTGGAGCCTTTCGATCTGGATCAGAAATACTTTAATCAGTGATTGTGGGGAAAGTTCTGAAAGATTTTGAAAATGTGCCATTGCATTTTGAGTCTTTTTCACAACAGATGACTCAATACAGTTTGTTTCGTTTTTTTTAGTGATGCAGATTGTCACATTGCAAATTGAAGCAATGCAACTAAAGATACGTCTCTCTGGTGAATATAAGACGCAAGCGCAGATAGATGGTGAGTGTTCGTTTTTTGATGTTTACAAAACTCTTATCAGGCTTAGGAATTGTGAAGTTGCACTTGTGAGATGGTCTGGATAATGTCATTGAATGTTTGACAGCAACTACAAGCAAACTGGAGTACAAAAATGACATCCTGTCAGATTTAAAGGAGGAGCGAGAAGAAAGGAAAGAAAACATACAAAAAATTGGTATGTTATTATTCAGTGTTTGCTTTCCAGTTATGTCTTTTTTTTTTTGCTCTACAATAAATTTATAGCATCTTTAATTCATGTTATGTGACAAATAAGAGGTACACGATAACTGCAGCATATCCTTCCCATTCACAGATAAACTCATTGCAGAACTGGAGAAAGAAATATTGGACCTGAATACCGAATTATCAGCGCTTAAACAAACACTTGATAAACTAAATGGTACTGGAATCTCAGACTAGTATTGGTTTATGATTAATTGAGCATTTTGTATTTAGATCTGTGAATCAATACTTCATCCTGCCAGTGACTTGTATCTTGTAGGACAGGCCAAAGAATTTGATGGGAAAAGAACTGAAGTAATGGACAAAATTGCCAAAGTGAAGGATGAGTTAAGTAAGTTTCTTTGATTTTAACATGCCTGATTCTCATTTCTCATGAATTATTAGGGGTTCAAGCGTGTAAACCAGTGTAGCAACATTTTCTGTAGTCTGATTGTCAATAATTATCAAAAAAAGATTTGAAATTTTGATTCACGGTCCCTAAGGGCTGCAAAAACGTTTGAAGTAGGAGGAGCCACTTTTACTAAAATGGCTTTAACTCTTGAACAAAATTATTATATATTTTCACCAAAATTGGAACATGGGTGTACGGGCTCGATCTTTGATCAGGTGAATAAAATCGCGGCGATTGGCCACTTAGTGGCGCTATAACAGGAAAAAAACTAGAAGATGGCTATAACTACTTAACTGTTAGTCCGATTGACTTGAAAATTGGCGTGCGGTGTTTTTGTCCAAGGTGCCATGACTGTCTTTGAGGACATTGATGTATCTCAAAAAACATGGCCGCCATCGGCCAATGAAGTTTGAGCAGCTATCGTAAGGTTAGTGGAGGCAGATCGGAGCGAAACTTGCTGGGCCTGTTTGACTCACGGCCCTAGAGGCCTGTGAGAAATTTGAAAGAAATCGGCTCCCGAGGGCTGTCTTCACGTTTTTCACATGCATAAAGGATTGTATATCACGTGATTTTTCGCACACGCCCAAGACATTCATACCACATGGTAGAACTCCTCATTCTGAGCAACTATGCCTTTAGGACCGCCGCTGTCCATCAAATCGTTCATTAAATATTGGAGATTATTTCAAAAAACAACTTTGGCAAACTAGTCCTAGGTTTTTGGCCTACTGTTAAAAAGCTTTATAAACCATATATTTCCTATGGTAAATTGCCTGTATTGGCTGTAAATGGTCTTTTCCATCTTTGATGGTGATAGGCTTGCTAATTAAAACATTATACCTTTTTATGCATGTGCTTTGTTACAGTTGGTTGTAGTAGAGAATGCACAGACACAGACTTGAACGTAAAAAGGGTTTTAATCACAAAAGGACCGTAACAAACCAACATAAAGCAAACAATAGGACCGACAAAGAGTGCAGGCAAGTGAGTCCATTAAAAGGGAGAGATAATCCAGGTGCGGGGAATCCGTAATGATGTAGTGCTGATTAGGAAGTGCGTGCAGGTGTGAGACAGGGAGGATGATGGGAGTTGGAGTCCGGGACAGAAGGGAACTGTGACATGCTTAAAGGCCTTAAAGCGCTTGAACCCCGATAATTGCTGTTCATAGCTATATATAGGCCTATATATAATATAATATTTTGCAATTCTTAGTTTCTAGAATTCTTACACTCCAGTTTGAATTTATGGAGGCGCTAATCACTGCAAATGGACAAAAGGATGCAGACGACTTTGTGTTAGCTGGTGAGAACTGAATGTTTTAATTATTATTATATTTTTTTAAATAATATTGATTGATTGATTTCCAGGCTTTAATAGAATTGTGATGTTTATGTGATTTTGGATCATGCCTTCTCAGATCTCCAGAAAGAGCTTGGAAAGGAACAGGACAGGGCACTTTATCTGGATACTGAAAACAAGGGTAAGATTGATATATCGTGACTTCCAACCATGAATGCTTTTAAATCAATCGTTTATAGCCTACTGATGAAAAAAAAAAAATCTATACATGTTTAATTTATTCATTTAGCAGATGATTTTGTCCAATGTGATTCACAAATGAGAAGAAATCAGAAGCAATTTGTCATAGGAGCCAACAATGTGCATTGTTTAATGTTGGGGTCCTTCATTCCAAAATAAAACATTTATTGATGAGTGATCTGTAATCTTCTTTACACCCAGGTTTACGAAGAAAGCTGTTTGCCCAAAGAGAAGAATGCAAAGACATGATGGATATGTACATCAGTAAGACATTTTACTCTCCTTTCCTTCCAGCAAGCGACAATATAAAAGCTTTATTGTAGGGCTTAATCGCATCCAAAATGAAAGTTTGTGTTTACATAATATATGTGTACTGTGTATAATTATTATATATAAATATATATAAAAATAAAATAATAAATATAAATATAAAAATTGTTATATTTATATATCAAATATATTTATATATAATATAAATGTATATATATGCACATATTTCTTAAATATACATGTATGTGTGTGTATTTATATACATAATAATTATACACAGTACACATTATATTATGTAAACAAACTTTTATTTTGGATGCGATTAATCACAATTAATTGTTTGACAGCGCTATTGACATGAAAGCAACAGGATAAATTTGAAAGGAATTATTAATGTTATGTGCAGATTCGGCTAAAAACATAAATGTTCATCTATTATATTGTGTTAATTTATTTATGTATGATCTTTTCCAGATGCAGAAGCTGAGCTGGATGCTCAAGTAAATGAAATATCAGATCCAACCTCAAAGATAGGCAAGTTGAGTGAAACTGTAGACACACATAAAATATTTAAATAAAAAATGGTAACACTTTACAGTAATTAATCTTAGTTAATGTTAATTTCAACATTTGCTCATGTTATTAAAATCAAAATTTGCATGTGAACTGACATGAACAAAGAACATCTTTATTTTTATTAACTAATATAAACAAAGATTAATAAATACAGTAACAAATGTATTGCTCATTGTTTCTTCATGTTAGTTAATACATTAACCAGTGTTAGACCTTATTGTAAAGTGTCAAAAAAACGTTTTAGTTCAAATGAATATACATTTAATAGCAACATTTCATTTTCACAGCTATCCAGATTATTTTGCTGAGCTCTGAAATAGACCAAATAATGAAAAAAATTAAAGCATCTTCATCTAATGACGGTATGTCTCTCTGAACCTTCTTCTTGTGATTCTGTCGATTTGACAGAATTAAAAATCATTCTAAAGCACATTGAACTGCTCTGCTTTTTAGATTTTTGTCCAGTTTTACTGTTAAAATAATATTTACTATATTTTTGTACATTAGATTTGAAGCGAATTCGGGATGAAAAACTCAAAGATCTTACGGCGAAAAAGGAGGAACTTCAGAAAAGTGGCACTAGCCCTGAAAAAAGTGTGACTGGTTCTCTTTGCATTAATATCTGCCATAAAGAGCTATTGACTCACATCTAAGCATGCATGTTTTTGTCTCTGTTTGTCAGTTCTTAAGGTGATATCGCAGATGGAGGAAATCTGGAAGCTACAGAGGGAAAAACCAGATAACTTAAATCAAATCAGCAGTGAGTGTATAATGCAGTACTTGCATACTAAATGGACAGTAAAGTTCTCAAAACTCACGTTTTGTTCTGGTTTCAGATCTGCAGAAGGATCTCTTGAAACTGATTACAGAATTAGATGATAAATTGACTGCAAAATCATGTGAGTGGAGAATTATGGTTCTTGTTTGGCTCATGACGTTATTTGCGTTATTTATGTTCACATTCATACATATAGATGGTTAAATAATTACACTTTCTAATGCCTTAAGGCCAACTCACACCAAGGATGAGAACTATAATGATAAAGATGTAAAACAAAAGCTGCATCCGTAACAATATCATAAACAATATTATCATAAGTTTGTTGTGGATGCTAGTATAGTTATTGTTATAGTTATCTTTATAGCTATTGTTCTTGGTGTGAACGGGTCTTTATGAGTATTATAAGTTTTATTATACCAAATTCATAATTTCTTCAGATATTTTTGTCAGAACAACCTAAATTACTTTCTTTTTGTTTGTCTCAGCGCTGAAAATCATGGCTCTCCAATATGATGTGACCTGGATAAGTGAAATGCTGAAAACAGTGAATAAACAGGCCGAGATGCAGAAAATTGGTTGGCACTGATACTTTGCATTACTTTAAAAGAAGTGGTGACATTTCTTAAAGGGGTCATGACATGAGAAATGTGCCTTGATCTGTGTAAAACATATAAGAGGTCTTTGTACCATTTTAAAACATCCTGCAAGATTTATAGCTTAAAACATCCTACTCATTATTAACAAAGCATTTGTTTAATGAAGCTCCAAAAATGTCTGCGGGATCTGTGACGTCACATGGGCAAATACAATTGCATATGATTGCCTGCAGAGCAAGACATTGACGAATAGTTATACATGATTGCACCATAGGCTCCGCCCACTGGCGTTCAGTCACTTAACGGCTGACATTTGCACTGGATGTGAGCGCCGTGTCGCATTAAAAGCAATAGAAGCCATTATAATCGCTGACACTGTCTACACTGGATACAGTATACAGATGTTCAGTTTCTGACGTACTCCATGCACTTGAGTCTGTCAAAAACAGGACAAATGGAAGAGTGAAAGAACGTTCGATTTGACACATCCAGTTTAAACGGCTCGTTTGCTTCTCTGTAGAGACTTCAGAAGGATCCCGGTGTCGGAAACAAACAGATGGGTTATTTTAATGGCATTCCAGAATGCATCAGAGGATTATGTTTGTTCGGAGCATTTTGTTTTGTAAGCAAGTCAAAGTGAAATAGAGCTGCATGATCAATCAAAAAAATATCGCGATCACGATTCAAACACCCACGCAATCTTATTTTATTAATTACAATGATTCTCCTGTGTCTATTAAACCTTTGACAAAATCACATTCAAACATTTTGAGCCACACAGAAGATATTTCTGTTACAAATATACAAATTTCACATAAGTACTGAGATACAAGTTTAAAGTTAGGATATAAACACTGACTGCAAACTGTCCAATCTGTCCAATCTGATGCTTCAAATAACGGTTGTATCAATTACATCTTTCACAACTAGGTGGCGACAAGTGACTGTTAAAAGTATTTGTCTTTGAATCATTCATCCAAGAGATTTGTTCAAAAACACAGTTTCATCCAATAATGAAACAAGTATTTAAAATATATATATTTCTAAATTCAGATAACTAGATTCCCGTGGATGACCGTACGCAGAATGTCGATTTGCGGCGGAAGAGTATCCTTTGACCTGACTCACAACACAATGACGAAAACAAAGGCGCAGAGTATAGAGCAAAACAAATCATCGGTCAAGGATTATAAGTCTAAAACAATATTTTTTAAAGAGAAATGTTGGAGGTTTCAATATAAGAAAAGAGGAGCTTGAGTTTGTTGCACAGCCTTATTTGTTTTAACCGTGAGCCGACGAACTAGTGGCGACGAAAACAGACTGCGGGGTTGGCACATGTCACCAGCGTCTGGGTCCAAAGTTGCCCTGACACACCAAACCGACACTTGACAGCCAAGTAGCATGTCCGTTCTGCGCCTGCGTAATGGTGCGTTCACACCAGACGCGAATAAAGCGTTAAGCGCGAGTGATTTACATGTTAAGTCAATGCAAAGACGCGAATAGACATCCTGCGGCGCGATTCGCTCGAATGAGGCAGCACGAATGACATGGCGTGAATTGAGCGTTTCGGGCGTTTGACACACGTAACGTGTAATTTGCGCAAATCATGCAAGTTGAAAAATCTGAACTTTGGCAAATATTCGCCCGCTTTAACCAATCAGGAATTTGCTCTAGTAGTGATGTGATTACTACGTAGCGAGCGGAGGCAGAAATCCGAAATAACAATGGAGGACAAAATCATTGTCGTTGTACGATACATCTTTGTACTTTTATAGAAACAGGAATAAAAAGGACCTTGCTTGGAAGAAAGTGAGTGAGGAGGTCGGACAATCTGGTAAGTTGTAAAAAATGCTCTTACTCAATTTGAGCTATATATACATATTGAGACTACAGGCTAGCTAAAGCCGGCAAATTGAGCTTATTCGCTGTATTTTACGACTACTTTCCCGCTGACGAGTTGATGTGTTTATTCAGAGGAAGTGTGCAGAAACGAGACTGGAGCCGCCTGGCAGAAGCCCCTCTCATGACGCGAATTCGCATCTGTTGTGAAGTGAATTTCACGCGCGAATGAAGCGAGTAAACTCAAAATGTTCAAGTGTCCAACTACGTGCAAATAGCGCGATTTATTTGCGCAAGTCGCGTCTGGTGTGAATGCCCCATAAGAAGAAATGCCTTTCCGTACCAGCAGGTGGCGGTAGTTTAACAGCCAATCAGAATGATCAGATGGTCCGACTGACCGACGAGCTCCGACACCGATTCAACATGTCGAATTGGCTGAAAAAAGCCGACGAGGACCAACTTAAGCCAACGGTGCCAGAACACACTGAGAAAACTCAGTCGGCCAATGAACAAAAACTGCCCGACAGCCAACCATCGGCTTGGTGTGTTCCGGGCTTTAGCTTATGATACTCCTACATCCTGCGTCATACATCACGTTTTAAATATGGATAAAGTTTTAAATATGGATATTTTTCTTACAAAAATGCATCACTTCACTTCAGAATACCTTTATTAACCCCTGGAGCCGTGTGTATTACTTTTTTTATGGATGGATGCATTAATTTTGGCTTCAAAACGTGACCCCCCCCCATTCACAACCAATATAAACCTAGAGGACTAAGGATATTATTTAATATAACTCCGATTGTGTTCGTCTGAAAGAAGATAGTCATATACACCTAGGATGGTTTGAGGGTGAATAAATCATGGGATAATTTTCAATTTTGGGTGAACTATCCCTTTAACCATTACAGAAAATGATTTTGGTAATCACCAATATTGTAAGTTTAGGTCAGCTGTGGCAAAAAAAAATTCTGCAAAAAAAACTATTAATATTATAAGTGAACCTCAAGGAACATTAAAATAATAATTTAAAAAAAAAATCCATGTCAGGACCCCTTTAATATTCTTTTTACATTATGAATAAATCGAAGTGTCACAAATGGAGAGATTGTAATTGCTCATATTGGATTATTGTTAATATTGGTTATTTACACTGACTTCTGACAGAGCTCCAAAAAGCACTGGACGACGTGAAACGTACACTGAACGAAAAACAAAAAGAGCTAGCTGCTGCGAGCGGTGACACCAGTCAGCTACGTGAGTGAAACCTTTCATTTTGAGAGCTGAAACAGAAACTGAATGGAAATGTATAACTGTCATTAAAATGCTTTATTTGCAGGGAAAGACATTGATGTACTGAATAAAGAAGTTTTGAAGCTGAAAAAGGAAAAAGAATCGGCTGAAAAGACTGCACAGCAGAAGATCAAAGGTTTCAACCATATTTGTTTTTCTTCTCAGTTAATTCAACAACATGTTTTTCACGATTATTCTTTCTTTGATTAAAACGTATTAATCAGTTTAATGTTTGTCTCTGTCACAGATCTTGAAGGAAACCTAAAACAGAGTAACAAAGCATTGGAGGATGCAAATAAATCTCTGAAAGACAAGGACGCCATTCTAGCACAACAACGTAAGTGGACAAGCAGTAAAGAGATTCAGCCAATCAGAAAATGATGTCTGTTTGGAATAAATGCATTTGTGGATTTGTCTGGTCAGAACATCAGATCATTGCTTGATCATGTTTTATGATGTCCCCTTAGTTGAAAAGATCAGCAAACTCTTCGATGAAGCGAAAACCTTGAAACAGCAAGTGCAAGAAAAAGAATCGCTAGTAAATGCTAGAATAGCTGGTGAGTTTCATTCATCCATCAGTTACAACCTCCCTCAATCATTTGAAGCTGCTGTCTGTGAATTTTGTGGGTTAAAAATGATCCAAAATCAATTTTTGAGCAAGTACATAACCAGCCTGTGTTCAAAACTATCTCCTTACCTTAGCCCCATTCACATCGGTGAGATTGTACTAATGTTTTCTAATTCACTGGTGGGTTTCAGCAGAACATTTGAGCATGCTGCCGTTCGTCTTTGTGTCATTACGTCACGTCTGTTTACATAAAGAACGAGTCACAGCTAGTAGGCTAAATCACATGTGAGGATCATTTATAGCTTTTTCTCACATCAGCTGCAATAATTAAAGGATTAGTTCACTTTCAAATTAAAATTTCCTGATAATTTACTCACCCCCATGTCATCCAAGATGTTCATGTCTTCTTCTTCAGTCGAAAAGAATTAAGGTTTTTGATAAAAACATTCCAGGATTTTTCTCCTTATAGTGGACTTCAATGGAGCCCAAAGGTCAAAATTACAGTTTCAGTGCAGCTTCAAAGGGCTTTAAACGATCCCAGACAAGAAATAAGGGTCTTATCTAGAGAAACCTTCGCTCATTTAAAAAAAAAAATAATAATTATATACGTTTTAACAATAAATGCTCATCTTTAACTAGCTCTCTTCTTCTTCTTCTTCTTCTCTATTGAATTCCGGCAGTGTAGACACTAAGTGTATTACTGCCCTCCACTGGTCAAAGTTTGAACTAATTGTTATATACTTGCACTAGCATATTGTATATGAACATTTAGTTCAAACTTTGACCTGTGGAGGGCAGTAATACACTTAGCAGTGTCTACACTGCTGGAATTCAAATAGAAAAGAAGAAGAGAGCTAGTTCAAAATGAGCATTTATGGTTAAAATGTATATAATTTTTATTTATTTTTTTTAGAAAATGAGTGATGGTTTCTCCCTTATTTCTCGTCTGGGATCGCTGTAAACTGTAATTTTGACCTTCAACCGTTTGGAGGCCATTGAAGTCCACTATAAGGAGAAAATCCTGGAATGTTTTCATCAAAAACCTTAATTTCTTTTTGACTGAAGAAAGAAAGACATGAACATGTTGGATGACATGGTAAATTATCAGGAAATTTTAATTTGAAAGTGGACTAATCCTTTAAACTTATCATTTTGATGGTGGATTGTAATCCAGAAAGGTCCAATGACAGAGGACGCATGAAAGTACCCGCATGTGTTCTTGATATCGAGGATGCATCGAATGTGGATTTGTTTAATCATGCTATCAACATACAAATTCATGATAAAACATGCTAGCAACATGTTAATTATTGTTAAAAAACATGTTAGCATGATGCTAATTCATGCTAGCAAAATGCTAATTTATGCTAACGGATTAAAACATGCTAACATGTTAAATCAAGCTAGCAAAACATGCTAATTCATGTTAAAAACATGTTAGAAATATGCTAAATCATGTTAGCAACATACTAATTCATGCTAACAAAATGCTAGCAATGTGCTAAAATATGGTAATGTTTTATCACCATAAAAATTAATGTTAAAGCATGCTAGCAACATGCTAATTCTTGCTAGCAACATTCTAATACATACTAACAACATGCTTAGCAACATTAAGACATGTTAGCAACATGTTAAATAAAGCTAGCAAAACATGCTAATTCATGTTAAAACATGTTAGCAAAATGTTAATTCATGCTAACGGATTAAAACATGCTAACATGTTAAATCAAGCTACATGCTAGTTCATGTTAAAAAGATGTTAAATCATGTTAGCAACATGTTAACCAAATGCTAGCAACGTGCTAAAACATGTTAGATGTTTTATCAACATAAAAATTAATGTTAAAGCTTGTTAGCAACATGCTAATTCTTGGTAGCAACATTCTAATACATACTTAACCAACATTCTTAGCAACATTAAGACATGCTAGCAAAACATGATAATTCATGTTAAAACATGTTTGAAAGATGTTAAATCATGCAACCAAAACACATATTCATGCTAACAAAATGTTAACAAGTTAATTCATGTTAACATGTTATGTTAGCAAAATTCAAATTCATGTTAGCAGTGTGTTAAAATGTTTAATCATTCTATCAACATAAAAAATCATGTTAAAACATGCAAGAAAAATGATAATTCTTGCTAGCAACATGCTAATTCTTGCTAAAACATGTTATCAAAATGTTAAATCATGTTAACAACATACTAATTCATGCTAACAACATGCTGATTCATGTTAGCAACATTAAAACATGCTAGCAACATGATAAATCAAGCTAGCAAAATATGCTAATTCATGCTAAAACATGTTAGAAAGATGCTAATTCATGCTAACAAAATGTTAGCAACTTGCTAAAACGTTAGATGTTAAATCAACATAATTCATGGTAAAACATGTTAGCAACATGTTAATTCTTGCTAGCAACATTCTAATACATACTAACATGCTGATTCATGTTAGCAACATTAAAACATGCTAGCAACATGATAAATCAAGCTAAAAAAAACTGCTAATTCATGCTAAAACATGTTAGAAAGATGTTAATTCATGCAAACAACATACTAATTCATGCTAACAAAATGTTAACAACATGTTAATTCATGTTAACATGTTAAAACATGCTTACAAAATGATAATTCACGCTAACTAAATGCTAATTCATGTTAGCAGTGTGCTAAAACATGTTAGATGCATCTTTAATAATTCTAGCAGTATTTAATCATGCTATCAACAAAGATTTATGTTAAAACATGCTAGCAACATGCTAATTATTGCTAAAACTTGTTAGTAAGATGCTAAATCATGCTAGCAACATACTAATTCATGCTAACAAAATGATAATTTCATGCACGCAACTTGCTGTTGTTCTTTTTAGAACTTGAAAGGAGCCTGAAGAAGAAGCAGGAAGAAAACTCCAAAATTCGTGACGAGAATGAAAGTAAATCCTTCAGCAGTAAAATCTTCAACAATACAGGGCATTTAAAGTCATTGTCTACAGAACAAATTACCCATCTTCCTTATTCTGCCTCTCTCTAGAGCTGAAAAAAAAATGTGCGGACACCCATGAATGCCCTGAACTCCAGAAGAAATATAAAGGTGCGTTTTCTCTCTCTCTCTCTGCTGTAAAGAGATCGTTCTCTCATAACATTTGGACAGTTGTGTAAACAGGATACTGTGTGACTGTGTGTTACAGAAATGCAGGCTCAATATAACGATACCATTGCTAAATTGAACAGTGACATTCTTCAGAAGGGTGAGTGAAGAAACATCAAATTGTGTTAAACCTCATGTAACATCACTCTAATATTGTCACATAATGTATGTTTTCAGTTTTTTTTATTACAAATCTAATTGAAGAAGTGAAGTACCTGGATAAGCAAATTGCACATGGATCCCCAGGTAATATCACAAACTTCAATACTTTTAGACATTAAAAGTTTTTAAACCGTAAGATTTTTAATGTTTTTTAAAAGAAGTCTCTTCTGCTTCATTTATTTGATCCTGTATACAGCAAAAACAGTAATATTGTAAAATATTTGTACAATTTAAAAAACTGTTTTCTATTTGAATATATTTTAAAATGCAGTTTATTTCTTTGATCAAAGTTGAATTTTCATTACTCCAGTCTTCAGTGTCACATGATCCTTCAGAAATCATTCTGATATGATGAAACATTTTTATTATTATCAATGTTGAAAATAGGTGTGTACAATTTTTTTCAGGATTATTTGATGAGTAGAATGTTCAAAAGAACAGCATTTATCTGAAATATAAAGCTTTTGTAACATTATACACTACCATTCAAAAATTTAGGGTCTGTGTTTTTTGGAAAGAAATAAAAGAAATTAATACTTGTATTCAGCAAGAATGCATTAAATTGATCAAAAATGACAGTATAGACATTTATAATGTTACAAAAGCTTTATATTTCAGATAAATGCTGTTCTTTTGAACTTTCTATTCATCAAAATAATCCTGAAAAAAAAAAAATGATGCTGTTTCCAACATTGATAATAGTCATATCAGAATGATTTCTGAAGGATCATGTGACACTGAAGACTGCAGTAATGATGCATAAAAATTCAGCTTTGATCACAGGAATACATTGTATTTTAAAATATATTCAAATAGAAAATAGTTCTTTTAATTTGTAAAAATATTTCACAATATTACTGTTTTTACTGTATTTTGGATCAAATAAATGAAAAGGGATTTTTTAAAATGAAATTAATACATTTATTCAGCAAGTAAATTGATCAAAGAATTTTACATTGCAACAAAAATATATACATTTCAAATAAATGCTGTTCATTTGAAATGTATATATGTATATATTTTTGTTGCAATGTAAAATTCTTTGATCAATTTACCTGCTGAATAAATGTATTAATTTCATTTTTAAAAAATATCTTACGGACCCCAAACATTTGACTGGTAGTGTACATTTCATACAATTTGACATCAGCTCTGCAGGTTTAAAGGTGCCCTAGAATCAAAATTTGAATTTACCTCGGCATAGTTAAATAACAAGAGTTCAGTACATGGAAAAGACATACATTGAGTTTCAAACTCCATTGTTTCCTCCTTCTTATGTAAATCTCATTTGTTTAAAAGACTTCCGGAAAACACGCGGATCTCAACATAACACCGACTGTTACGTAACAGTCGGGATCATTAATATGTATGACCCCAATATTTGCATATGCCAGCTCATGTTCAAGGCATTAGACAAGGAAAGGCAGTATTAACGTCTGGATCTGCGCACAGACAAAGTAAGCCAGCAAGAACAACAGCGAAAAATGGCAGATGGAGCAATAATAACTGACATGATTCATGATAGCATGATATTTTTAGTGATATTTGTAAATTGTCTTTCTAAATGTTTCATTAGCATGTTGCTAATGTACTGTTAAATGTGGTTAAAGTTACCATCGTTTCTTACTGTATTCACGGAGACAAGAGCCGTCGCTATTTTCATTTTTAAACATGTGCAGTCTGTATAATGCATAAACACAACTTCATTCTTTATAAATCTCTCCAACAGTGTAGCATTAGCCGTTAGCCACGGAGCACTATCAAACTCATTCAGAATCAAATGTAAACATCAAAATAAATAATTTTCTCACATAATTCGAAGCATGCATACAGCATGCATGACGAACATCTTGTCAAGATCCATTTGAGGGTTATATTAGCTGTGTGAACTTTGTAAATGCACTGTAATATAGTCCAGAGCTCGTGTGGCAGGGAGCAGGCGAATTAAAGGGGCGGCGCGCTGCCAAAATCAGTGTATAGTTAATGATTCCCCTAAAATAGGCAGTTAAAAAAATGAATTAAAAAAAAATTATGGGGTATTTTGAGCTGAAACTTCACAGACACATTCAGGGGACACCTTAGACTTATATTACATCTTGTGCATTCTTGGGTACCTTTAAGATCGTCCGTAATTGTTCAGATGAATGAGCAGCATTCATGACAGTTGAACAAATTATGCACAGATTGCATCTTCACTGCACCTTTCCAAAAACTTGACCTTCAGAATACCCAAAACTCATTCATCTATTAATTTGGTTTTTCACTTTATGTGAATTTAAACGAAAAATGAGTAAGGGGAAAAGACCAAGGATTTACGTGTTTTTGTACACTCTTAAATGTTTAACCCAGACTGCTGGGCAGTTTTATTTAACTCATCTATTTTTTATAATATTATATGGCTTAAAATGAACCCAAAATTGGTTGGAAATTAAAATCAGACTCATAATTACAAGAAGCAACAATAATAATAAAAAGGTGAACATTTATTAATAAGCAATTTAATAAATGTTTTATTATTAATAATAAACTTATTAATAAATGTTCATTTATTAAACATAATAATAAATGTTCACTTGCAACCTATTTTGGGTTCATTTTAAGCAAGCAATATAGTCATTTTTAAAGGATTTTCATTAGCCCAAGCTTTATTCACCCTCAAGCCATCCTAAGTGTATATGACTTTCTTCTTTCTGATGAACACAATCAGAGAAATATTAATAAATATCCTGATGCATCCGAGCTTTATAATGGCAGTGAACGAGTATAAAGCTCAAGAATGCACATCCATCCACCATAAACGTACTCCACACGGCTCCGGGGGGTTAATAAAGGCCTTCTGAAGTGAAGTGATGTGTTTATGTAAGACAAATATCCTTATTTAACAAGTTATGAAGTAAAATATCTAGCTTACGCCAGATCGTCTTCCGTATTCAACTTAGGAAGAAAGCGTAACTGGCATCGCATCAGTTAAGCTTTTTTCGTAAGTTGAATAGGGAAGGCGTAGCTTTGTGAACTGCGAGAGTTTTACACTTTCTTCGTAAGTTCAATACAGAAGGCGATCTGGCAGAAGCTAGATATTTTACACAAACACATCGCTTCACTTCAGGAGGACTTTATTAACCCCCCGGAGCCGTGTGGAGTACGTTTATGGTGGATGGATGTGCATTCTTGAGCTTTATACTCGTTGGTCCCGTTTACTGCCATTAGAAAGCTTGGATACGTCAAGATATTTATTAATATTTCTCGGATTGTGTTCATCAGAAAGAAGAAAGTCATATACTCCTAGGATGGCTTGAGGGTGAGTAAAGCTTGGGATAATTTTCATTTGAAAGTGAACTAATCCTTTAAATAATACTACCCAGCAGGTTGGTCAAAACAGCCCAACTGCTGGGTTTGTCCATTTTTAACCCAACTTGGGTCATTTTTAACCCAGTGTAACTTTTGCTCCATCAATGGTTATCTGCTCTTCAGAACTGAGGGAAGAACTGGATGAAAAGAAAAGAGAATTGGAGGAGGCAAAGCAGCAATTGAAAGATCAGGGATCCATGGCAGTCAAAAGTGAGTCAAACCCCATTTTACTGAATCTTGGGCCTGCTTCATCTGAAGAGAGACCATCTCATACTTACTCAATGGTTTGTTACAGCTCTGGAAGTACTTGAGTTACTAGCTGAGATAGGGAAGCTGCAAGAAAATCCAGCTGTGGACAATTCAGAAAAGATCCAGAGTAAGTTGAAACAAATCCATTTTAGTAGCTACTGTCATAAGCATTTCCATTTCTTCCCTTCAAAAACAGATCATCCATTAGCTCACAATTAGTGATGTTCTTCTCTTGTTTAGAACTGGATGCTAAATTAAACGATTTGCTGACTGAGTTGCAAAAGTCTGGAGAGAAGGGGCTTGGACTGAGTGAGTTTAAGTCTCATTTCCTTTTACGTTGCAATTGGATAAAAACTTGTGGTTATTATCTTAATCTGTTTAATATAATAGCATTGTTGTAGCTTAAAGATCCTGGGTTCGATTTTCAGGGAATGCATTAAGTGATAAAATGTATACCTTGAATGCAATGTAAGTCGCTCTGGATAATAGTATCTTTCTTATAAAATTATACAGCCTTGAAGATAATTTCCATAAAGGAATCAATGTCCAGTCTAAAACAAGCACAAGTAAAAATGCAAGAGGAATACAAAAGAGAAATCAATGGTAAGTCAGTCTTAAATGCATCAATATTGCCATTAAATGATCTGAAGAGTGCTGAAGACTACTAAACAAATTTCTTGTTGTTGGTCAGGTCTAAAGAAGCAAATAGAGGACAAAGAAAAAGAGATTTTGCTTTTGAAGGCTAACTGTGGTCAGATCACCACTCAGCTGCGTAAGTAAATGGAGGAGATTTTACCCATTCTTTAATATTGCATTTCAACTGTTTAGTTCCTACCAGAGATGTCCTTTGCATATTGTTATTAGAAACATGTTCCTTCTTTATTATTTATCAGAGAAGAGGATAAAACAACTAGAGAAGGAGGCTGAGGAAAGCAAACAAAAAATGAAAACACTACAACAAGAATCAAGCGATAAGATTGCAGGTACGTTTTACCCTTGATGTGCTATTAAATTACTGGAGTTGAATGTTGAGACTCATAAAGGACAGATCAGAGGGAACGCATCCTGTTGGGGTACCATCACAAATAACTTAAAGGGTTAGTTCACCCAAAAATGACATTTCTGTCATGAATTACTCACCCTCATGTCGTTCCACAAATTAAGATATTTTTGATGAAATCCGAGAGGTATCTGACTCGTCCATAGACACCAATACAGCTCTGGAAAAAATTAAGAGACCACTCCAAGTTCAGAAATCAATGTTAAGTGGTCTCTTAATTTTTTCCAGAGCTGTACAATCAACACTTTCAAGGTCCAGAAAGGTACTAAAGACATCGTTAAAACAGTCAATGTGACTACAGTGGTTCAACCTTAATGTTATGAAGCGATGAGAATACTTTTTGTGCGCAAAAACAAAACAAAAATAACGACTTTATTTAACAATATCTTAACTTCTGTGTCATTCTCATACGTTGTTTACGTCCAGCGCTTCCAGGTTCTACGTCAGAACGCTGACTCATTATTGCATCACATGCATGCGTCATGCTGATCACATGATCAGCTTTGGCCAATACTGAGCCGGCGTTCTGACGTAGAACCTGAAAGCGTAAACAGCGTTTTTTTTTTTTTTTTTGCGCACAAAAAGTATTCTCGTCGCTTCATAACATTAAGGTTGAACCACTGCAGTCACATGACTGTTTTAACAATGTCTTTAGTGCCTTTCTGGACTTTGAAAGTGTTGATTATATTGCTGTCTATGGACGAGTCCTCTCGGATTTCATCAAAAATATCTTAATTTGTGCTCTGAAGATGAACGAAGGTCTTACGGGTGTGGAACGACATGAGGGTGAGTAATAAATGACAGAATTTTCAATTAACCCTTTAATAAACTGAGGGAAAATTATGATGCTTATTAAATATAGCTTTTGTGTTATTAAATATTATCATGTCATTTTTTTTTCTCAGCGCTAGAGAAACAAATTAACACAAAGAACCAGCAGCTTGCAAACACTGAAGATAAACTTCAGGAGACAAATGCTGAAAATGCTGCTTTGAGTAAGAAAAAAATATTATTTATATTTGATTCCATATTGTATTGTCACCTATGCATGACTAGTCCTTCCATGAATTTCATTTTCGTGTCTTTTGTTTTAGTCAAAAAGCTGAACGGTCTGAATGACAACATACAGAAAATCACAGAGGAGAAAAATAATGCACTACAGAAAGCAAAAGAAGAAATTGACGGTATGACCATACTGCCAAAACACCAGAGACGTGCTTGAATTCATTTTCAAGTTCACTTTTCTCTAATACCATACTATATCTTTAAAGGTGCCCTAGAATCAAAATTTGAATTTACCTCGGCATAGTTGAATAACAAGAGTTCAGTACATGGAAAAGACATACATTGAGTTTCAAACCCCATTGCTTCCTCCTTCTTATGTAAATCTCATTTGTTTAAAAGACTTCCGGAAAACACGCGGATCTCAACATAACACCGACTGTTACGTAACAGTCGGGATCATTAATATGTATGACCCCAATATTTGCATATGCCAGCTCATGTTCAAGGCATTAGACAAGGAAAGGCAGTATTAACGTCTGGATCTGTGCACAGACTAGGTAAGCCAGCAAGAACAACAGCGAAAAATGGCAGATGAGCAAATAACTGACATGATCATGATAGCATGATATTTTTAGTGATATTTGTGAATTGTCTTTCTAAATGATCGTTAGCATGTTGCTAATGTACTGTTAAATGTGGTTAAAGTTACCATCGTTTCTTACTGTATTCGCGGAGACAAGACTGTCGTTATTTTCATTTTTAAACGTGCAGTCTGTATAATTCATAAACACAACTTCATTCTTT
Source organism: Culter alburnus (assembly GCA_028476615.1). Lineage (NCBI taxonomy): Eukaryota > Metazoa > Chordata > Actinopteri > Cypriniformes > Xenocyprididae > Culter > Culter alburnus. Next base: position 624,667 of record JAOTNS010000516.1, read on the forward strand.
ATAAATCTCTCCAACAGTGTGTAATGTTAACTTTAGCTCGTTAGCCACAGATCATAGCCTCAAACTCATACAGAATCAAACGTAAACATCAAAATAAATACTTTACTCACATAATTCGAAGCATGCATACAGCATGCATGACGAACATCTTGTAAAGATCCATTTGAGGGTTATATTAGCTGTGTGAACTTTGTAAATGCACTGTAATATAGTCGAGAGCTCGTGTGGCAGGGAGCAGGCGAATTAAAGGGGCGGCGCGCTGCCAAAATCAGTGTATAGTTAATGATGCCCCAAAATAGGCAGTTAAAAAAATTAATTAAAAAAAATCTATGGGGTATTTTGAGCTGAAACTTCACAGACACATTCAGGAGACACCTTAGACTTATATTACATCTTGTGAAAAAGCATTCTTGGGCACCTTTAAGATTGCTAAAGTGATTAGATGTGTTGGTCTTGATAAATATATGGTGGGAAAATCCAGAGAGTAATAGTTTTCTGTACAGTGAATGAAAAATGTACATGACAATAGTGGTATGATGATAAACTTCTTGGGCCCTATTTTAACGTTCTAAGCGAATGGTCTAAAGCGCACAGTGCAAGTGCACATAGGGTGTGTCCGAATACACTTTTGCTAGTTTAACGACACGGTGCACTGTCTAAAAGGGTTGCACCTATTCTCTTAATGAGTAATAGGTGTGTTTTGAGCATAACGTGTAATAAACCAATCAGAGTCTCATCTTCCATTCCCTTTAAAAGCCAGTTGCATTTGATACATGGCCGATTCACTATTAACATGGCGGAATTTGCAACGCTTCTCTAGCGAGGAAACGGATCTACGGGACAAGCTGTATTCCACCCAAACATTTTTATCTTTATGCACACAATAATAATCTTTTACATTGTAATCCTTTTATTTTTAATATTTGGCATGTTTGTGTGTGTATAACAAGCAGACTGTACGCGCATTAATTGTGCACCCGCATATAGACGCATATTACTAACTCGCTCTTTAAATAACAAAAAATTATTGCGTCATTGACTTTAGAGCAGGTTTTTGTTGGTCAATGGCGCAGTCTATTTCAGTTGCCTCAAAATAGCAACACGCCAACAATGCATCTCAACACACCTCGTTTTCAGACCAGCACGCCCATGGGCGCACAAATGGGCGCAAATACATTTGCCATTTAAACAACGTGGCTCAGGACATGAAAATGGTAACTGCGTCAAGCTGAAACTAGCAAAAAACACTTTGTGCCAGGTGTATCATAGGGCCCCTAGTCTGTACAGTGTGTCTCATTCAAATAAAGTAGGGAAGTGAAGTATGTACTGGCTATTGGGGTTCTCTCTATAATACTCATTTCCATTGAAGTCTTCGTGTGCTTTTGGCTTTAGCCTCAAATTTGATCCATTATACTAAGGTAGAATCAATTTGACAATTTCTTATTGTAAATGTAAAAATGTATTTTTGTCCCCTATCAGGTTTAAATGACAAAGTGAAAAGCCTGGAAAATACGCTTGGTAAACAGAACCTGAAACTGAAGGAGAAGGATGATACCATTTCTGCATTGAAAGAGGAACGTGACAATATGCAGACTGAGCTTGAAAATGCGAAGAAGGAAAACAAAGGTCAGTGAGAAGAGATTCAAAAGGAATATTTGGTTCAAAACCTGGGGCAAATTCAGAGAACTGTCAATCAAATTTACTACAGATATATATATAATATGATGCTGCAAATTACACTTTTTTTTTTGTCCAGAACTAGAGACGGAGCTTAAAACAAAGGACCAGCAACTTGCTAAAGCTGACTCAGAACTTCAGGAGAAAAATGATGAAAATCAAGCCTTGAGTAAGAAAAAAATCTAGTAATGAAGGACAGGTGTTGATAGAACACCCAACATAAAATTTACAAAATGCATTAAAGTTATTCATTATTTTTATTTTTTGCCCTTTGTTTTAGTTCGCAAGCAGGAGAAACTTGAAAAGGACCTAAAAAAAATCACAGAGGAGAAAAACACTTTGCAAAATAACTTACAGAAAGAAATCTCTGGTATGGCAATACTGTCAAAACATCGAACAAAAATCAAGCCTCCATTTCATTATAAATTTCACATGTCCATTATGTTTTCCACTTTTACATTGCATTATATTGATTTGGATGTGCTCTGGAGCTTTATATTTCAGAATTTGGTCTATTATATTGTACTCAAACCTGTTTTCTTAGCCTAATAAGTATTTTTCATCCCTTTTTTAAGACTTACAAAATACATTGGAAACACAAGAACAAGAACTTGCTAAGAAGGAACAGAAACTCAAGGAGAAGGACAAAGAAGTTGCTGAATTGCAAAAGGAAAATGTTAATATAAAGAAAGAGATCAAACAAGAGAAAGATAAATACAACAGTGAGTGGAGTGCAATCATCTTTTGGTACAGTCAAAAAAATAATGCATATTTGGTCTGGGGTCAAAAACCTTAATCAAAAACTGCCAATTTTGCATGTACCTGAAGGAAATCTGACAGGTTTTAATATTTTCACAATATTTATAGATGCAGTCAACGAGAATGAGAATCTTAAAGAAAAACTAAATAAGGCTGAAAAGAAAGTGGAAGAACTTGAGAGTAAGATATTTCTTTTTTTCTGAGCAAAAAATATTATTATTAGCTTCATTTATTATCACAATTAACATTGTATGGTTTTGTTTCTTTTATAACTCTTTATCTAGAGAAGAAAAAGAAGAAAAGGAAGAACTTCCTAAGGAAGGTAAGTTTGTGATCTCAGTCTGGTTATAATATACAGAATAAGCTACAATCTGTAAAAATGCAATTAAACTGAAAAATGTCTGTCTGTGTGCCCATGCCAGAATGGCCAGGGTTCGACGCAAACACTGCCCACCGCAGACTCATCCTGTCGCAGAATGAGAAAGAGGCACGTACCTCTTTATTGGCTCGGCCTGTACCAAACAACCCTGAGCGCTACGACACCGCTATTGCAGTTCTGGCAAAAGACGGATATGATTCTGGAAAGCATTACTGGGAAATAGGTGTGGTTGGAAGAAATTGTTATGTTTTGGGAGTGACCAAATCGTCCTCTCAGAGAAAAGGTATTCTGACATATGGCCCTTCGGCTGGCTATTGGGTTATTCTGCAGAAAAGAGATGGAGTACTTGTTGCCCTTGCTGACAGGCAGGTTCAAATAGATCCTCGTGGAACACCTTCTGCAATCGGGGTCCAGGTGGATTTTAAACATAAAGTGGTGATTTTTTATAATGCAGAAAGGAAGCAGGAAATCTATAGGTTCACTGGCACTGAGCTGCAGGGTAAAGTTTATCCGTATGTAGAGACCTGCAGCGACTCTAATATTAATGACCCTCCCTTGATCTTAAAGCAAGTTAAATCCACCGACTGGCTCAAGCCATGATCTCCATATATTAGGAGTCTGTTAATGTATGCAAAGAAAATGCTCTCTGCTTTAATATTTCTGATTGTACTCTCAACTGCATTCTTGAATGTCTTGCATCTTTCAGTTTAATAAAACATTTACATTTGAAAAGCATATACTACAGAATGTTGGTGTCCTTTAACATTTAAAAGGATAAATAAAAATATAGGACTACTAGGATAAATTTAAAAAACATTTTTGGCTTGTCAAAGTACAATTTTAGCATATCAGATTTAATGGCTGTTACGTCTAAAAATATTTATGCATGTTGCATATTGGTGATTTTGCAACATGTAAAACCATGCAAATCATTTGGATAAATATTAGCCTGAATTGGTAAGCTAGCTAGTTTTTTCTCTCTCTCTCTCTCTCTCTCTCTCAAAATGGCAGCTATGGGGCAAAGTGAGCCAAATGCTGTGGGGTAAATTGAGCCAGTGTTTTAACTTACCCCACCATAAGGCAATTAGGTTAAATCTCAGAAGTATAAACTGGTATAATTTTAACATCATATTATGTAACTGGTTTAGTTTATCTTTTATTTTTCTCAAGTTTAAGTAGACCAAATTCTTCTCTGATACAAACCAGAAGATGCTTAATCATATATATCTTTCTACCTGTAGTCCCTAATGGCTAAACATGGTCAACATTGCAGGAGAACTATACCATGCCAAGAACCTTTTAACTAAAATGTTTATTAGTTTCAGTGACATTTATTCATTAATTCTAATTTAGTTTTTATTTAATTTTACTCAACAACTGTTTTTTTTTTTAGTCTGTTTTTGGGAAGGATACAACTTTGGTGTTCAACAGAAATACAAACAATTAAAGGTGCTAAAGAGGATGTTTTATTTTATACATTTTTGCAATATTACTTGAAACTGTCTTTACTAACTGATAAAAGACTATTTATTAGGTGCACTGAAAGGAATAATATCAATATACATCATCTGTGCACGAGGTAGGGCCTTAAAAACATCAAACAATCGTTTACGCGATCACCCTCTGGCTTGTCAATCACTGCCGTGACGTTCCTTGTGAGAGACGAGCACGGCTGCACGCTCCAGTAACTTTCCACGCTCCACAGGCGCCGCATGCAATGTTTTTGTCAGGAGACAGGAGTAACAACTGCAGATTATGAGTTACCTGCGGTGAGTCCGACATAATGAATCTACTAACACGACACAGCGAATGTCGGTGGTAAACACTCGTGTTCCAATACTCGTGCACGAGTTTTGGGAGGCGTTCCCTCGAAAGGAGGGGGGGTTGTTCTTACGCATGCGCTCATTTCAAAAACTCAGTAACAGTCTTTGGTTTCTCAGTTGACGAAAAGATCCTCTTTAGCACCTTTAAAGATATTGAAATTTTTTTAGCTTAATTTGGTTGGTTTTATGTTGTTTAAAGGATTAGTTCATTTTAAAATAAACTTTTCCTGATAATTTACTCACCTCTATGTCATCCAAGATGTTCATGTCTTTCTTTCTTCAGTCAAAAAGAAATGAAGGTTTTTGATGAAAACATTCCAGGATTATTCTCCATATAGTGGACTTCAATGGCCTCCAGACGGTTGAAGATCAAAATTACAGTTTCAGTGCAGCTTCAAAGAGCTTTAAACAATACCAGACGAGGAATAAGTCTTATCTAGAGAAACAATAGGTCATTTTTGAAAAAAATACAACTGTATATGCTTTATAAACACAAATGATCGCCTTGCACGTGCTTCCGCTTTCCGTATTCTTCAAAAAGCTTACGGTGTATGTCCTACGCCTTCCCTATTCAACTTATGGAAAAAACAGAACTGGCGCTGCCTTACATACAGTGTAAGCTTTTTGAAGAATACGGAAAGCGGAAGTACGTACAAGCCGATCATTTGTGTTTATAAAGCATATACTGTTGTATTTTTTTCAAAAATGACCAATTGTTTCTCTAGATAAGACTCTTATTCCTCGTCTGGTATTGTTTAAAGCTCTTTGAAGCTGCACTGAAACTGTAACTTTGACCTTCAACCGTTTGGAGGCCATTGAAGTCCACTATATGGAGAATAATCCTGGAATGTTTTCATCAAAAACCTTAATTTCTTTTCCACTGAAGAAAGAAAGACATGAACATCTTGGATGACATAGAGGTGAGTAAAATATCAAGAAAATTTTATTTGAAAGTGAACTAATCCTTTAAGTATCTTTTGGAATGATTGATTAATCAGGCTACGCTGGTCAGGTGATGGTCCTTTTAGCGTGCAACCTGTGGGGACAACTCAAAAGACATGCTTCCCTGCCATTATTTTGCAGCACACTGCATTTATGCTGTCATCACATTCAAAACTTTATTTTTATTCTGCCATGGCGCTGGTGATTCAGCAGCATATAAAAAAGCAGTGCAGGAAAGACTGTATATATTTTTTTGTCAATATGTCAAAGGAATCATTCATTGTAGCCATTTCTCCCTTGCCTATGTGCATCAAACAGCACAAACCATTTATCACTCACACCATCATATAGCCAGTCTCTCCGTGTCTCGTCATCGGTGAAATGTCACGTCTCACAAAAACCTTTAAGGTTGAACCACTGCAGTCACGTCAACTGTTTTAATTATGTCTTTAGTACCTTTCTGGACTTTGAAAGTGTTGATTATATTGCTGTCTATGATCGAGTCATATACCTCTCAGATTTCATTAAAAATATCTTAATTTGTGTTTAAAAGATGAACGAAGGTCTTGCGGGTGTGGAACGTCATAAGGGTGAGAAATTAATGACGGAAATTTAATTTTTGTGTGAACTAACCCTTTAAGAAAAGAAATATGATTATTTGTAAAAGGAAATTTGATTATTAAATATAGCTTTTAACATTTAAAAGGATAAATTCATGCAAAAATGCAAAATTTGTCATCATTACTCACTTTCATAATGATCCAAACCTGTATCTTTACTCATGAAAGAAGATAATTATGTCTTTTTATCCATACAATGGAAGTCAATGGAAGTCAAAACTGTTACCAACATTCTTCAAAATATCTTATTATGTGTCCCATAGAAGAAATAAGTGCATACAGGATTGGAACAACAAAACAGTGAGTAAACCATGACAAAATGTTCATTTTTAGGCGAGCGATCACTTTAAAATCAGAAGAGTGAATGTCTGAAGCAGCAAATCAACACAGAGGAAACAAATAGTGAAAAACATTATTTTTTTATTTTAGAAAACAAAACAAAACAGAAAAAAACAGGTTTTTGCTTTCCAAACACAAACTTCTTGAGACTCAACACAGTGCTTGAACAATGGTCACATGCATACCAAGCTCAGCTGTTCAAACCCCAGTATAATAGTCCATAGAAGACTTGATTTCAGTTACATTTTGAAGAGTGAAAAGGACATACAAATTAAAAACATTGTATGTTCAATCTCTGCCTGCTGTTCCGGCAACCCGGCTATAGAAGTGCGCAACAAAGGCTGGGTCCTTTTCCTCTAAGCTGGTCACAAAGGCATTTCTCTCCCCTTCACTCCATGAATCAAACCACTGAGTCCATAGTCTTAACTGGCATTCAAAAATGTTGGGTGGGCGATCGTTCACCTGAAATGCAGAGAGGATACCCCGTGTTAACATACAGATCTGCCTACAAACATCTTTTGATATGCATGGATGGATAGAAAGAAAAAAATAAGTCACCTGTAGTGTGTTGAGCTGGTCTAATAAACTAGACACCTTTCCAGGCACGGCCTTTGAGATCAGATCTTCCAGAAAGCGGTGCTTCTGGACCGTGTTCCATCCGAAAAACCAACCGAGTACACATCTTTGTTCCTGAAGCGTCACGAAAGACAGCGGCACAGAGTCTTCTCTGGAGGACACGTTGAGGGATGTGCAGGACAGTGCTTCCAGACGTTGGGGGACGATGCCTCCTGAGGCAGGGGGAAAGTCTGTGATGGAAACTGGAGGATGGGTTGACCAACCTTGTCCATCAGACATTCCTAACTGTGTAATGGTGTGCCTAGAGACCTGTGTATGGGACAGATCCTCCACTGTCATGGATGCATCTGGCTGGCCTGAGCCTTGTAAAGCCTGGTGGAACCAAGCCATTCTGATAAGGTCAGAAAAAGGAGGGGTTTCAGTGGGCTTATCTTTATCTTCATGAAGAAACAGGTTGTTGTACTTACAGTTGAACTGAAATTGAATAAAGCATTTTAACATTCATCATTGCTTCGTAAAACTGTTAGTTTTGCATCGTATCACGACTGTAATGTTAGTATGCAGCACTTCCTTGTTATGACACACTGTGTTTGCTAACGTCAGATTGCTAGCCGACCAAAACAAACGAGTAAACTCAGTTTTGTAAATACTACTTGAGTCAAAATGTCATTTTAAATAAAACGTCACCTTTTCTTAGTTGGATTTGTCACCTTCCGTCGAAAAAAGCATGTTGTTACTTTCAACGTCGGTAGGGGAAATAATCTCGAAAGCGGAGCCGCTCGATGTGTTCAATAAGCCGCTCGCTTTGGCTGTAACAGCGGGGGGTTTGCAATGTTGTGATGTCCTTTTCGTGAAACGAACCGTTCTTTTGGATCGGATCTTTTCACATTGTTCACAAAACCTGTCTGAACGTCTCGCTGACGAATCGGACTGAACGAGTTTACTGGAATTTACTGAATCATTCTTTCGAGTCAACTCGTTCGACTCGTTGAACTGAGAATCGGTTCTTTTGAACATGATTCGGGAATGAAGAAACAGGGCAATGCCATGTGATACACTGAATCTCAAGATCCGAAATTGTATTTCTTCTTCTTTTTTAAAAAAAAAAAAAATAAATAAATAAGAAGATTTTCCATATATATAGTGGAAATTCTGGTTAACTATGACGAAAGGGACATTCTTAACACTTAAAGGGTTAGTTCACACAAAATTGAAAATTCTGTCATTTACTACTTACCCTTATGTCTTTCCACACCTGTAAAACCTTTGTTCATCTTCTAAACACAAATCAAGATATTTTAGGTGAAATACGATGACTCAGTGAGGCCTCCATATCCAGCAATGACATTTCCTCTCTCAAGATCCATTAATGTACTAAAAACATATTTAAATGTTTATGTGAGTACAGTGGTTTAATATTAATATTTTAAAGCGACGAGAATATTTTTGGTGCGGCAAAAAAAACAAAATAACAACTTATTTAGTGATGGCCGATTTCAAAACACTGCTTCAGGAAGATTCAGAGCATAATGAATCAGTGTATCGAATCAGTGGTTCAGAGCGCCAAAGTCACGTGATTTCAGCAGTTTGGCGGTTTGACACGCGATCCGAATCATGATTCGACACAAAAGATTCATAACGCTCCGAAGCTTCCTGAAGCAGTGTTTTGAAATCAGCCATCACTATATATATTTTTGGTGCACCAAAAATATTCTCGTCACTTTATAATATTAATATTGAACCACTGTACTCACATGAACTGATTTAAATATGTTTTTAGTACATTAATGGATCTTGAGAGAGGAAATGTCATTGCTGGCTATGCAGGCCTTACTGATTAAAAAATATCAACAAAAATATCTTAATTTTCATTTTTGGGTGAACTAATCCTTTAACGTGGAATATTGGGAACCAAATTACAACCCACATATTTTCAACACAAAATACGAACATGATGCGCAACTTATGCCATAGAAAACCATTACGTAGCAAGTACGTAACGCGGCTGTGCTAATACAATTATATTAAATTGCCATATTCAGTATAGGCTACAACTTCTTATTAAAGGTGCAATATGTAATATTTTCTGTCCACTAGAGGCCTATTCAAAACAAAGCCGTAGCTTGATGACGCCAAGTTTGAGCGCGGAATCTTGGGACATGTCACATCACAGCCGGTGTAAAAGAATAGGGATAGGACTCGGGAAGAAATCATGTTCATGGATGTGATTATTAACGTTACTGTAGTGTGAAGCAGAGCAGGACTGAGTGTTGTGGAGCTGAATGAGGAGCTGGAGCGATTGATCAACACACACCTCACGAGCAGCGGGACTTTTATTATGACACAGTCACCGGCGCCGCTTCCGCTTTTCCAGTCATGAGTATGAGGTAACACAGCTCTGTTTATCATATTAGATACATTTGAGAGTGTTGAAAATGATGTTATAACGTTACTCTGAGCGTTCACTCGGCGGCTGCTGTGAGACACTGTTACACACTGCAGTAAGATAGATCGATTTTGGAATATCATATTAAATGCTGGATGGCTTGTGTTGATAAATGGCATGCAATTAATTTTAAAACGTATTGTATGATGGAGAAAATGCTGTATTACTGTTACTAAAAATAAAGCAGCATCTGATTATGCTATGTTAGCTATTTGACAAAATAGTGTTTTTCTCTGAGTCATGGTAAAGCATGGTACTCGCAAAAAATCAAGAAAATTAGATTTAAACAATGAGACTAAACGTGTTGAGCTATATAACAACAATTAGTTTTCTGTCTATAAATATATCAAAACAGTTGTAAATATTAAAGCGCCTTTGGTGTTTTCATGGTTTCTACAAAATAAAACCGGAAACCGGTTTGGTTAAAATTGCAATTTTCTCACGATTTACAAATAGTTGGAAACATTTGGGATATTGTAAGTACTCAAGTTTAGAGGACATTAAGGTTTGGATGGACAATAATTTCCTTCAATTAAATCAGAAGAAGACTGATGTTATGTTGTTTGGCCCTTCACACCTTTTAAATAACATAAGTTCTACCCTAGGCCCCCTTCAAGATAACATTCATGATAAAGTTAAAAATCTGGGAGTTACCCTTGACCCTGAGTTAAAATTTGATAAACAAATCAACTCTGTAGTTAGAGCCAGTTTTCTGCAGCTTAGGGGACTTCGCAAGCTGAAAAATATTCTGAGCTTTAGTGATTTGGAGACTGTTATTCATGCGTTTATTTCAACCAGGCTGGATTATTGTAATGCTCTATATGCTGGAATAAATCAGTCCTCGCTTTCGCGATTACAACTGGTACAGAATGCTGCGGCTCATTTTTTTAACAGGGACAAAAAAGAGAGAACATATTACACCTGTGCTGTCATCACTTCATTGGCTACCCGTTTGTTTCAGAGTTGATTTTAAGGTTTTAGTATTTGTATTTAAATCAATTCATGGTCTTGCCCCTTCTTATATTTCAGAACTTATCCACTCGTATTCCCCAGTGAGAACACTCAGATCTTCCACCCAGATGATATTAAATGTTCCAAAATCCCGACTTAAATCCAAAGGTGACAGAGCTTTCTCAGTTCATGGTCCTAAGTTCTGGAATTCCCTACCTGTGTCTATTAGACTTTCCCCTACTCTTTCTACATTTATATCTTCTCTCAAAACATACTTTTTTTCTCAGGCATATGTGTAATTTGATATTAATTTTTTAGTCTTAAATATTGTTTTATATTGCATGATGTTCCTGTCTTAATTTTATTACTTTTGTTTTGGTTTCTTTTGATATTTTATTATTAGTGTTTAAATTTGATTGTATGAGGATGTTTTGTTTGGTATACTGTGCAGCACTTTGGTCAGCATTTATGCTGTTTTAAAGGGCTATATAAATAAACTTGACCTTGACCTTGACCTCAAGTGAACAAAATATATAACACTGGCCTAGTGGTTTTTGGATATTTTACTGCAAAAATATTACATATTGCACCTTTAACAATACATAGGGAAGTGTGGGGTAAGATGAGCCAGTGGGTAAGTTGACCCACCCCTTGTATCTTGGTAACCGTACACTTTTATTGTTATGTGACCATATATTTTGGAACTACCCATAATTTCTGCCAGGCTGTGAATAGGAAGAAGCACATGGGACGAGTGGAAATTAAAAGAAAAAGTAAAATTTTCAAAGTAAAATTTTAGGATAACAGATGAAATGGCTGTTTCATCAAAGCACATTTTTCCCAAATCTAAAATTATTTATGATGCATATTGGTGATTTAGCAAACATGCAAATCATTTAGCTAATAAATATTAGCCTGAATTGGTAAGCTATTTATTTTTTCCCCAAATGGCAGCTATGGGGCAAGGTGAGCCAAATGTTGTGGGGTAAATTGAGCCAGTGTTTTAACTTACCCCACCATAAAAGCAATGACTTAAGTTAAATCTCAAGTGTAAACTGGTATAATTTCAATGTAATATTACGCAACTGCTTTAGTTTATCTTTTTTCCGAGTTTATTTGATAGGAAGTACACCAAATTCTTCTCTGATACAAACCAGATGATGTTTAATCATATATATCATTCTACCTGTAGTCCCTAATGGCCTAACATGGTCGACATTGCAGAAAAACGACCATGCCAAGAACGTTTTGACTAAAATGTTTATTAATTTCAGTGACATTTTTTCATGCTAATTTAGTTTTTATGTAATTTTACTCAACAAACTCTCTGTTCAGTCTGTTTTTGGGAAGGTTACAACTTTGGTGTTCAACAGAAATACAAACAATTAAAGATACTGAAATTTCAGCTTCATTTGGTTGGTTTTATGTTGTTTAAGTTAGCTTTAAGAAAAGAAATATGATTATTTATGAAAATTAAATTTGATTATTAAATTAGTTTTTAAAAGAGGTCAATTATCTTTACAATTTCACATGGGTTTGATTCAGATTTAGATGGTCAGTTTACACCCAGATGGTGCAACTTACCCCTAACCTGGGGTAAACTGAGCCACAGGAACACTTTTTTTAAAATAAATATTTAACCACATTTTTAAAACCCTTTGTCATAGATGTATTCTGGTCATTTAAAGAGTTAGTTCACCTAAAAATGAAATTATTGTAATTTATTACTTACCCTCATACCCTTAAGTCCTTCATTAATCTTCGGAACACAAATTAAGATATTTTTGATGAAATCTGATGGCTCAGTAAGGCCTGCATAGACAGCAATGACATTTCCTCTCTCAAGATCCATTAATGTACTAAAAACACATTTAAATCAGTTCATGTGAGTACAGTGGTTCAATATTAATATTATAAAGCGACGAGAATATTTTTGGTGCGCCAAAAAAAATGAAATAACGACTTATATAGTGATGGCTGATTTCAAAACACTGTTTCAGGAAGCTTATGAATCAGCGTGTCGAATCAGCTGTTCGGAGCGCTAAAGTCACATGATTTCAGAAGTTTGGCGGTTTGACACCTGATCCAAATCATGATTCGACACGCTGATTCATATGCTTCCTGAAGCAGTGTTTTGAAATCGACCATCACTAAATAAGTCGTTATTTTGTTTTTTTGGCGCACCAAAAATATTCTCGTCGCTTTATAATATTAATATTGAACCACTGAACTCACATGAACTGATTTAAATATGTTTTTAGTACATTAATGGATCTTGAGAGAGGAAATGTCATTGCTGGCTATGCAGGCCTCACTGATTTCAACAAAAACATCTTAATTTGTGTTCCGAAGATTAACGAAGGCGTGGAACGACATGAGGGTGAGTAATAAATGACAGAATTTTCATTTTTGGGTGAACTAACCCTTTAAAATGATATGAAACATCCTGAAATTGCTTTAGATACTTTCATTGAACTTCTGCCCCATTTTCCCTTATCTTGAGGACCACATAAGGCTCATCTTACCCCACTCCCCCCTACTATATAGCCTACAGGTAAGCAAATTAACCCAGAATATGAAGTTGCGCGCTATCAGCATTTTTCTCTACATAAAAAAAACCTATTAAGCCTATACAGAAAATATATCTTATTGATGTAATATAAATAATATCTTGTTGATGATGCATACAAGAACATAAACAGTATAAACGCATAGACATTTTTTTGCCTTATGTTAAAAAGGAATATGAAATAACTAGAAACATTACAATTATCTGACAAGAATACATGTTTATTGCCTGTTACTTCCTAAAACATCAAAAACAACTTTGATGTTCTCCCTCCGCCTCTTCCGGAAGCGCTCGTGGCGCGCTGACGTCGGTGAGGAAGGCGTTGCGGTCCGCGCGAGCTACAGAACGAGCGAAGGGAATCAAGATGGCGGACCTCGAAGACGTTACGCTGGACGGGAGGCCGCTCCATTCGCTCCGGGTGGCGGATTTGAAAGCGGCATTGGAAGAAAGAGGGCTTCCGAAAAGCGGACAGAAGAATGCTCTCATCAAGAGGCTCAAAGGGGTGAGTGGGAGATGCTGTTTTCTCGGCTCCGCAGAGTCCGAAGACCGTGATTCGGAGGCCGAGCGTCGGTGGTCTCTGGCTAGCTGCTAGCGCGCACTAGCTGGGGTGCTCATGCAGTTTGTAGTGTGTCATCATGCCCCCCCGCTGTTGCTTGTTTGTGTGTATGTGTGTGACACGTAAAAGCGCCGTTTATTTTCTAAGCATGTGAGTTTTGGGATGGCCCAGACGCCGCGGAGTGTTCGGGGCGATGCGGTTGTGTTTACAAGTCTCTGGATGGCTGTGAACTGTGAGGTTTTTAAGTTGTCGGCGGGTTCGCGCTTTGTTAGTGCATAAGGTGTTGGGGGGTGGGGGTTATGAAACGGGGGCGCGCTTACCAAAAAGTCCTTTAAATGTTATTTTATTTAAAGAATAAACGCGTCTTACCTCTTGAATGTCATGTGCTTTTGCTGAAATAAACAGTGAGGTCGCATCGCAGTTGCTTTGCGTCGGTGGGAGGATTTGATTGATTGATGTGCCGCGCGCGCAGCAGCTGCTTTGAAGTTTGATCTGAAGTTGCTGTTACTGAACAGATGTAAACATATGTCACTTTCCTGTTTGGGCTCTTTATTATCTTCTTTCGTGCACTTGCTTTTTTGATGTATGATGAAATCAAGTTATTTAAATAAATCTATGGTGCATGATTCATTAATCAACACCAATAAACAATCAATGAATTCTTTTTTGCATTGATACTGCCTTTATTCTTAGGTCGTACACTCTGATCCATGCAAACCTCAGATATTCATGATGAATAATAACTGCTTGTGTACAGTAGTGGGCAAAAGTGATGTCTGTGATATCTTATACAAATATTATTAAAAATGTGCTAAATATTTTGTAAGCATATTGCATAGTTGATTTATTTGTATTGCAATGAAACTTGTTGATATAATTTTTGGCCAGGCTGTCAGAAATTATGAATGCATGCAAAAATAGAGAAGTAATAAAATATTAATAACTAATTAATTTTGTAGTCAATGTATGCTTTTTCACGTGAGCTTTTTGTGGGTTTTTTTATGCAGTTTTTTGCATAGTAAAATAAATCTTGTAGCTGTAGTAGCCAAATAATTTTGACAGTGTTTTGTTCATATTTATATATTTAAAAAAAAAAAAAAAAAAAAAAAAAAAAAATATATAATATATAATATATATATATATATATATATATATATATATATTAAAATTCTGTCATTTATTACTCACCCTCATGTCGTTCCACACCTGTAAGACCTTCGTTAATCTTACAATCTGTTAACACAGATTAAGATATTTTAGTTGAAATCCGATGGTTCCGTGAGTCCTCCATAGGGAGCAATGACATTTCCTCTCTCAAGATCCATTAATGTACTAAAAACATATTTAAATCAGTTCATGTGAGTACAGTGGTTAAATATTAATATTATAAAGTGACGAGAATATTTTTGGTGTGCCAAAAAAACAAAATAACTTATTTAGTGATGGCCGATTTCAAAACACTGCTTCAGGAAGCTTCGGATCATAATGAATCAGCGTATCAAATCATGATTCGGATCGTGTGTCAAACCGCCAAACTGCTGAAATCACATGACTTTGGTGCTCCGAACTGCTGATTCTGCATGCTGATTCATAACGCTTCGAAGCTTCATGAAGCTTCATTAAGCAGTGTTTTGAAATCGGCCATCACTATATAAGTCATTATTTTGTTTTTTTGGCACACCAAAAATATCGTCGCTTTATAATATTAATATTGAACCACTGTACTCACATGAACTGATTTAAATATGTTTTTAGTACATTAATGGATCTTGAGAGAGGAAATGTCATTGCTCCCTATGGAGGCCTCACGGAGCCATCGGATTTCAACTAAAATATCTTAAATTGTGTTCAGAAGATTAACAAAGGTCTTACGGGTGTGAAACAGCATGAGGGTGAGTAATAAATGACAGAAGTTTAATTTATGGGTGAACTAACGCTTTAAATTGAACTTGTATGGTTATTAAAAACAAATATCCCCTTTTGACATCACTTTTGGCCACTTTTGTATGTTTCCATGAAGTTAAGAAATATAATCAGCACTGTTTACTTCTACTTGTGCAAAGTGTACTTAAGTATTTAGTATAGATAACTGAAGTGTGTTTGTCATTCTGCATGTGCAACAGGCTCTCATGTTGGAGAACCTTCAGAAAACCTCCACTCATCACATTGGCCTGCAGCCTAACTCCCGGGTGAGCTCAACTGAGATGTTTTACAGTCGAAATAAGCGTGTTACTGTTTGTTCTTGTGTGGATGACTTAACTGCACTACAACAAGTGTACCATTTTGGATTTCCTGTGTGTTTGTTTAGATTGGGGAGGAAATGAGTCAGAACAGCTTCATTAAACAGTACCTGGCCAAACAGCAAGAGCTTCTCAGGCAGCGATTGGAGAGAGAGGCACGAGAGGCAGCTGAAACTGATGGTGAGTATCTGAAACCAAATAACGCAAATAAAAGTAACTTGTACCAGTGTGTGTGTGTGTGTTTTTAAGCTGAATGTCTGTAACAAATGTTGTTAGCCAACACAGATGATGCATCCTTGCATAAATAGTGGTAAAGGTGAACTCTAGAAGCCCTAATGACTCTAAAATGTAAATACATTCAACATATGCTAACACATAGTTTTTCTTAATGCACAATGTTTTGGTATTGCATAGGGATGTGGACATGCCAAATTGGTCTTGTGTTTTTTTTTTTAATTGTAGAACATGGTTATTATGCAAGGTATTTTTTGTTGCATTTTGATTCAAGTAAACAAATTATATGAAATTATGGGAAATTCTGTATATAAATTTTGTATTGAAATCTTTGCACAGTAACTTTTTTTTTTATCTTTTGTACTTTTATTTCTAATATGTTATTCTGAAATACATTTTAAATTATTAAAATGTCTTGAAATACTAACATTTTATTAAAACATTTCATTAAAAAAAACAATTGTACTGTTTAGACCTGAAATGGCTGTGAACCTGTCAATTATAATTGATTCAAGTTATTCATCATTTAGACTTCGTTATTTATTTATATTTAGGAACAGACCATGAAGACCACACAGAGGCCAATGACAGCATCTGTGCTGCCCCTAACCAGGTTAGAAATATTATCAATCCTTTGTTTCCACAGTGTTTGCTCAGGTTTGAATTCTTACGAAATAAATATTTTTTGTAGTCATGCAAGGTAAGGAAAAATATTATTTCTTTAGACATTTGTTGCATTGTCCAGATTGTTAACTTGGGATCAAAAGAGACCTTGTTGGGCCTAAACTTACCTTCCACGTCCATCACATGTATTTCCACCAGGATGTTGCTCCCTCCTTAGTCGACCAACACAAAGGAGGTGCAGCAGTTGGGGTGACTGCCAGTGAGAATGATGAGCTCAGAGAAAAAGAATCACCCGGGCAGCCATCCCCCTCCACACCTGCCCAGCCTGGCGCAATAGCCTCTTTGTCGGTGCGGGTTGTTGGTGAAAGAGGACCGACTTCAAGCCATGTACTGGCCGACAGTGATGATGACAGCGAAGGTGGGGATGACAATGATGGCGAAGAGGAAGAGTGGAACGCCAAAGCTCAACGGAGTCGTCGAGCACAGCCTCCAAAAAGCCAACCGGTGAGGGAAAGATCTGGTGGCTCGCAGCAGCAACAGCAGCAGCCGCCCCCCCAACACATACCTTTACTATCACAGCAGCTCAGACAGCCCACTCCTCCCCCATCTCCTCCTCCTGAACTCTCTTTCCCTCTCCCAGACACCCCTAAACAGAGCCCCCCTAGTCCTGGAGAGCCCCCATCTAGGCAGCGCATATCTAGCTCTTCGAGCTCTGGTAGTTCCAGTAGTGACAGTCGTAGCAGTAGCCCTGAACCAGCAGGTGACTCCACAGAACGCAGACCAGGCCCGTTGACCTTACTGGCACGCAAAATGGAGTCTGAGGGAGCTTTCTCTGGGGCGGGAAAGCGTGATAGGGAGGGAATTGATGGACAGAGAAGCCACCAAGAGGGAGTTGTGTCTGCAATTACCCATACAGCTAATGCAGCGTCAGTTCTGTCATACCCTAGTTCAGTGATCTCCAACCAAGGTGTTAGTGTTGTTAGGACAGCTGTGACAGAGGAGAGTGATGGCACAAAGCAGGATGAGGGTAGTCATCTATTATGGGAGCAAGATAGCAAAAAGAAGGAAAGGCACAGAGAACAAGAGAGGCTGAAAGCCCTAGAGAAGGAGAGAAAGGAAAGAGAGAGGGTATTGGAAGAAGAGCGAGCACGCATCTTGGAACGGGAAAGACAGGAACGAGAAGAAGCTCTGAAACAGGAGAGGGAGAGGGCTTTACAGCGGGAAAGGGAGGAGAAAGAAAAGGCCTTGCAGCGGGAGAGAGAAGAGAGGGAGAGGTTAGAGAGAGAACGAGCATTAGAGCAAGAACGACTCAAGAGAGAAGCTTTGGAACGAGAGAGGCAAGAAAAGGAGAGATTGGAGAAAGAGAGGCTGGAGAAAGAAAGGCAAGAACGAGAACAAGCCTTAGAGAGGGAGAGACAAGAACGAGAACGAGCTCTAGAGAGGGAGAGATTGGAGAGAGAGCGCCTTGAGAAGGAACGACAAGAACGAGAACAAGCTCTGGAGAGGGAGAGATTGGAGAAAGAGCGGCTTGAGAAGGAAAGGCAAGAACGAGAGCAAGCTCTAGAGAGGGAGAGATTGGAGAAAGAGCGGCTTGAGAAGGAAAGTCAAGAACGAGAGCAAGCTCTAGAGAGGGAGAGATTGGAGAAAGAGCGTCTTGAGAAGGAAAGAAAAGAACGAGAACAAGCTCTAGAGAGGGAGAGATTGGAGAAAGAGCGGCTTGAGAAGGAAAGGCAAGAACGAGAACAAGCTCTAGAGAGGGAGAGATTGGAGAAAGAGCGTCTTGAGAAGGAAAGGCAAGAACGGAACAAGCTCTAGAGAGGGAGAGATTGAGAAAGAGAAGGAAAGGAACGGAACAAGCTTTGGAGAAAGAGATCTAGAGAGGGAGAGATTGGAGAAAGAGCGGCTTGAGAAGGAACAAGAACGAGAACAAGCTCTAGAGAGGGAGAGATTGGAGAAAGAGCGTCTTGAGAAGGAAAGGCAAGAACGAGAGCAAGCTTTGGAGAGAGAGAGACAAGAAAGAGAACAAGCCCTAGAGAAGGAGAGGAAGGAGAAAGAAAAGCAAGAACGAGAGCAAGCTTTGGAGAGAGAGAGACTGGAAAGAGAAGCTGCTTTGGAGAAAGAGAGACAAGAAATTGAGAGGGCCAAAGAACAGGAAAGGCTGGAGAGAGAGAGGGCTTTGGAAAAAGAAGCTGCTCTGGAACGCAAGAGGCAGGAGCGAGAAAGGCTTGAGAAGGAGAAAGCTTTGGAAGAAGAGCGT
This sequence comes from Culter alburnus, assembly GCA_028476615.1. NCBI lineage: Eukaryota > Metazoa > Chordata > Actinopteri > Cypriniformes > Xenocyprididae > Culter > Culter alburnus. Next base: position 643,659 of record JAOTNS010000516.1, read on the forward strand.
GAAAGAGAAGCGCAGAGAAAAGCAGAGGAAGAGCGAGCATTGGAAAAACAGAGAGAGAAGCAGGAGAGTGCTTTGAAAGAAGAGAAGCAGAGAGCTTTGAAGGAGAGCGAAAGGTTGTTGGAGCAAAAAAGAGTGCAGGAGGAGAAAGAAAAGGCTTTGAAACACGAAAAAGAAACGCATGAAAAAGAGGAGGAACGAGAGAAAGAAAGCCGTCTTCCTCCATGGAAGCGTGGTCGTGATATCGGTGGTTTCTCTTGTCCAGCTCCCCATCCTGTTTCTCTCGAGAGTCCAACGGAGAAGCCAGATGAAAGTGAGGCTGGGGGAACCACAGAGTGCCGGAAAAGATGCTCGATCTTCAGAGTCTGTGCCACAACAGTCACCCACACTTGCAACACCACTATCCCCTCAATCTTCCTCTAAGAAATCCCGCTTCCTTAGAGATGCTCCTCTGGCGGTTCCTCTCCCATGCTCTCCAACTTCTGTGCTGAAGAGGCCTCGTACTTTCTCAGACAGCCCGATGCCACAAGTCCCCTCAATTCCATTAGCATCTAAATCTGGGGAACCAGTGCATGAAGATGCTGTTCACGCCCCTCAAACATCAATCCTTGTTGCAGCACCTCATGAGCTTGAGAGCAAGACCCCTGAGTTGGCCGCCAAAAAACATGCACCACAAGAGGAAGAAAAGATGGAGACATCAAAGGACAGTGAGGCAAGCAGAGACACTAAACATGAGATGCTCAAAAAAATTGAGGATGAGAAGAAAAGAGGAAGGGAAAGGGTAAAGAAGGAGGTGGAGAAAAAAGAAAGAAAATCATCATCCTCTAGCGATTCCTCTTTCATCTGACTCGGATTCTGGGTCTTCATCCTCCTCTCGCTCCTCCAGTTCATCATCATCATCATCATCGGAGGAGGAGAAAAGTCGTCCCACTTCAGGTGGTAGGAGGGTGAGTGGTTCAAATGTTCTTGCTCGCTCTCTCTTTAAACACTTTGGAGACATCCCTCATGAGTATTGTAATCATTAAGTGTCCAAATTACATGCTTCTCAAATAGCTTCAGACAGCTATGCGGTACAATAAGTGGCAGAAGAACATTAGAGAGCTGGCATAGAGTTGCATGAACTTAAGATAGATTGCCTGAGCTATTAGGATTTTTTTATTTCATGACTCATGATTTTTTTTTTAACCCTTGTCAGTTGTCTTTTGCATTCCTCTGAATGTGTTAACTTCGAATACTGAGTTACTGAGTCAATTGTTCTATTATCTCAAAGAAAACAATTGTCCACTTACAATGGAAGTCTATGAGGCCAAAATGGGGTGTGTTGCTCCATAGACTTGCAGTGTAAGCACATAACTGTCTGTATGTGGTGTTTTTTTATGCAAAGTGCAAAGAAAATAGTTTAAATTATTTTCTGTGATTTAATATAATTGAATTGTTAATAATTCACTTAATTGGCTTAAATTGCATGCTATTATGCCTACATGCAACTCTTTTATGTGCCCACAAAAGCATTTCTTAAACATTTACTTTCCATCTTCCTCAGTCTAAAGAGGTCCAGAAAGATTCTTCATCTCAGCCCACAGAAAAAGTTGGTCAAACTGTGGCTGTGACTGAAAAGCCTCCTACATCCCAGCGCAAAAAACGAGTCTTCACAGAGCAGGAGGAGAAAGACGTGTGCAATGAGGATGTCATCAAAACCAAGGTCAGTAAGCAACCTATTTTTGGTAATATAACTTGGTTCTTACACCCTAAGTCTAGTAGCAGTAATTATCTTCTGCTACTTTCTTAGATTGTCATCTGCTAGACTCAAGGCCCCAATATACTCATGGCAAAGTTCTTTTTCGTTCTTCGTTTAGGAGTAAAACGGAAGTTCAAAATACGTGAGAAGCGATATACTGTTATCGAACATCTGACCACCACCACACTGCTGAGAGCGGTGTTTTAATGAATGTGTAAATGTGCTGCAAGCTTTCCTCTCCGTAACAAAATAAACACAACAAAAATGAGAAAACGGTAAGCATTTTTTATAGAAAGCATAAGAAAAGCATCTGATCATAACAACATGGTTATGTTAGCAGAAGCTCTACAAATTAGCACTCCAGTAAAATCACGTGACGTTTATTTATATGGCATTTTATTGCTTAAAAGCAAGTAGCTTTACAGTGTCAAACATGAAAAACAGTGTCAGTGTGTCATTTCATCAGAAGCACAACTTCATTTCTACTATAAAGCGGCTATCAGTGTTCATGTTTTCACCCGCGGAGATCTTACCTTGATGGACTCAACAGATGAAATGAGTCGGAGAAGAGTTCATTGTGAAAGAAGGTGGAGCCTCAGCGCACACCTCTGATTATGTTATTGTCACGGACCACTGGTAGTACAAAGGTGTTTTTGCAGCTGGAACAAACTTCCAGCCATTTCAAACTCACAAAACGAACTTCATTTTGGCCTGATTTTGTTCAAAATTACGTCACTGTTCGTTCTTCGATTTAGTTTGAAGTATATCGGGGCCTTCAGTCTACTCTAAGAAACTGGCCATAAACATTTTATAAACTGTACTTTTTCTGTACACTTTAGAAACCCTGCCTTGAACTCCACGATGAGAAGATGGAAACAAGGAGAAAGGATGATATTGAGGAAGATGACACTAACAAAAGACACTACCAGGTCTGTTTGTTTTCTACTTTGATTATACTTGTGCACCAGAAATGAGGGATTGAATGAACACATTACTTAGCAACTAAAAAGGGATAAACATCCAAACAGAGATGAAATATGATCATTATGAGATGGGTTAAGATGAAAGCATGTTATTTTACAGTTGTAAGGTCTTCTTGTACAGTGTGAAGTTTTGGCTGCTCAAGTACCTGTAAATACACAAAATTTTATCCTGTCATGTGGAATTAAGTAATTGTCATGTACTGCCAATTGGATCAAGTTACGCCAGCAATATGCAACAACCAATTATTTAAAGACAGAACATTGTTGAAGCATCAAAGAGCCAGTGTTTATTCTATGCTACAAATATCTTAGTTGCACATTAAACTTTGATAGGATAAAGTATTTTAAAATTTCATGCATCTTTAAATCACCCAAATAGCTGTGTGGGGTAATGCATAATGAGAAAGCAGATGGGGAATTATAATTGTTGTCATTGCATGGCTGTTTTCCCCACTTCACATTAGAGCTGCTTAATTTTAGATCACAAATCTCTCATGTTTCTGAATAGACAACTAAACAGAATAACATTATTTACTACAGGTTCTGACAAAATGTTTATTGCTGTAGTTAATTTACTAATATTTAATTCATTTGAATTAATTATTTTTTAAAAATGTGTTTAAATGAATGATTTAATGACTTGATGAATCAGTGTTTTGAATGAATCTCTTGAATGAATGATTCAGTGACAAATTTAAGTCACTTGTCGCCACCTACTGGTGTAACTATGTAATTGATACAATCTTTACTTGAAGCTCAAGTTACTTTCAAAAGGTGATTTATTCTAGTTTCATCACTACCTTAGACATCCGTGTTCGTATCCGAAATATAAACTTTTAGCACAGTACTTCTGTGATCATTTGAAATATTGTAAAACAGAAATAATGATACTGTGTGGTTGAAAAGTCTGTTTTGTGAAGCCGTTTCATACCTTTACATGAGAAATGCTCTCTCTGGGTCAGCGGCAGCGCCAACGCAGATCTGAATGTGATCATACTTGTCAAAGGTTTAATAGTCAGGCGAATCGGAATAAGATTGCTTCGGTGTTTGTCTGAATCGAGATTGCAATCTTTTAACGATTATTCTCACGGCTCTACTTCATTAAATGCATCACCTTTGTAGTATGTAACTGAATTTTACCCATGAGAATTTCATGTTTTTATGGACGAATAAAGAAACCAAATACAACGTATAAAACCAACCAGCAAACCCTTAATTTATCTTACTAAGTTGGTCCACATGAAAAAAATACTATAGTAATTTATAGTAAATACTATTTACTATAGTAAATTGTAGTATACTGTATATATTATAGTATTTACAACACTTTATTGAATGCTACAGCATACTGTAGTATGAACTATAGATACACTGTAATAAATACTGTAGTGTACTTTAGTCTTTACTACAGTAAACTGTAGTGTATATTGTAGTATAATATACCCTATAGTTGTATAAAAATTAAGTACAGTATTGGTTAAAGTAATTTGTTTATATTACTATAGTTGATATATTTAGAATTACCACAACAAACTAATTACATACTTTACTATAAATTACTATATTATTTTTTTTATGTGGGGAATGTTTTGTATTTTGCAACAAAACTGAAGATTTAATCAAATCAAATAAATCGGCGAATCGTTTTTGAACCACTTGATTGAACAAACCGATTCACCTCAAACGATTTGGACTTTCCAAGACAATACAATAAATCGCCACATCTTAAAGGGTTAGTTCGCCCAAAAATGAAAATAATGTCATTAATTACTTACCCTCATGCCATTCCACACCCGTAAGACCTTCGCTCATCTTAGGAACACAAATTAAGATATTTTTAATTAAATCTGATGACTCAGTGAGGCTTGCATTCACAGCAATGACATTTCCTCTCTCAAGATCCATAAAGGTACTAAAAACATATTTAAATCAGTTCATGTGAGTACAGTGGTTCAATATTAATATTATAAAGCGACGAGAATACTGTTTGTGCGCCAAAAACAAAATAACGACTTTTTAACAATATCTATTGATGGCCGATTTCAAAACGCTGCTTCATGAAGCTTCGAAGCTTTACGAATCGAATCAGTGGTTCGGAGCGCCAAAGTCACGTGATTTCAGCAGTTCGGCGGTTTGATACGCGATCCGAATCACTGATTCGATTCAAAAGATTCATAACGCTCCGAAGCAGTGTTTTGAAATCGGCCATCACTAGATTTTTTTTTTTTTTTTTTTTTTTTTTTTAAGTCGTTGTTTTGTTTTGGCGCACAAAAAATATTCTCGTCGCTTTATAATATTAAGGTAGAACCACTGAACTCACATGAACTGATTTAAATATGTTTTTAGTACCTTTATGGATCTTGAGAGAGGAAATATCATTGTTCCCTATGCAGGCCTCACTGAGCCATCGGATTTAATCAAAAATATCTTAGGTCTTACGGGTGTGGAACGACATAATGACATTATTTTCATTTTTGGGTGAACTAACCCTTTAAAGATGCTCTGTTTACTATTGTGCTACTAATGTAGTTAAGATAGAAGCATCGCTAGCTTATTTAATCCTACCCAAACTGGCATTATGTAATTGTAAGAGCGCGTTATTGAAGTATGTGTAGATTACTGACAGGCAATCAGTGCGGCTGCCTCTCGGCCGGTGATAATGGGGTCCTGCTGCAGTGAGTCTCGCGCACCTCCCTTTCTCTCATCCAAACATGGCTGTACTGCGCGTTTGACCAATAACACGGGGCTCAAGGTGGCCCGATAGCGTTGGGCGAGCGGTTTTCAATGAATTCGCGAAGTCCCGTCCGTTTGTAGTCATTAGAGAGGCGCTGATAGGTGCGTGATCTCACTGCTCACCGGGGAGGAAAGAGACGATGCTCAGCGCTACGCTCGTGCACTCGCACCCCACAATGCGGCGGAGCGCTGTTTGTCTTATGCATCTTTATGTGCTTGTGTGTTAGTATCAGGGCGAACTTTATTTGAATCGACTAGTATTTTGTTGGCCGTTCGAGCGATCTAAAAGGGAATGAGAGTAAAACAGCGACGCCTCGCCACGCGTGCCTCTAAACTCTGTGGGAAGAGCGCTGCGTTTAGTCGACATGTAGCCTGGAGCTTTAATTTGGAGGTCAATGTGAAACTATTCGCAAGGATATAGATACAGCCCAGAATTCCTAATGCTTTCTTTCTGGAACTCTTGTTTTGTTGTAAAAGCAGGCCTGTGATTGTAGAGGTGATTGATCAATCTCTGTTTTGGATGTAGTGGATATTGTTGGCACATTTGTTTTTCCCCCATCTGGAATTGATCATGAATCTAGCAGATTAGTAGCAAAAGTGTCACTTAAAGGGATAGTTCACCCAAAAATCAATATTATCATCATTTATTCACTCTAATGCTGTTTCAATGTGCATGACATTTTTCTTGTGTGAAACACAAGATGAGATGTTAGGCAGAATATTAACCTCAGTCACCATGCACTTGCATTGAATTTTTTTACATACAATGAAAGTGAATGGTGACTGAGACTGTTTAACATCTCCTTTTGTGTTGAGGGTGAGTAAAATTACTTTTTATTCCTATAAAAGTGTTAATTCACATTAATTACTCACCCTTATGTCATTTCACATCATTCATTATCGGAACACAAATTAAGATCTTTTTGATGAAATCTGAGAGATTTCAAATCTTGATAATCTCCATAGATCCAGTGCAACTACCACTCCAAGGTCCAGAAAGGTAGGAAACAGACATCGTTAAAGTACTCCATGTGACTCCAGTGGCTTAAACTCAATTTTATGAGTGCTTTGCTTGTGCAAAAAACACATAAATTACCACTTTATTTACAAAATAATATCCAAAGCATGTTTGGACAATGTCAGCTCTCGCGTGAACACAAAGTGCATGCGTCATGATGCTCTCGTGAACACTCGTGCATGTGCATTGAGTTTATGTGCATGTCTGAACACAACATGCGTTGTGATTAGGGTTGCAAAATTCCGGGAATTTTCAAGGCTGGAAACTTTCAATGGGAATTTATGGGAATAAACAGGGAATTTGCAAAATTGCAGGTTAGTCTATAACAGGGTACTTAAATGTAGTTGAAAAAAACATCTTGCAGCATAATTTTGGTTAAAACAACCATATTTAATGCAATTTCAGTTGAATTTTTACCCTGACATTCACACAGCACACTATATACTGCAGGGCTATTGAGGACACACCCCCTGCATGCACTGTGCATTGCCCCAGTCCATAACATGCACATTTGATCAAAAATACAGAAAAAACAGTAATATTGTGAAATATAACTACAATTCAAAATAATGGTTTTCTATTTTAATATACATATAATTTATTTCTGTGATGCAAAGCTGAATTTACAGCATCATTACTCCAGTCTTCAGTGTCACATGATCCTTCAGAAGTTATTCTAATATGATAATTTGATACTCAATTATCAATGTTGGAAACAGTTGTGCTGCTTAATATTTATTATAAGCTGTGATACTTTTTTTCAGGATTCTTTGAATAAAAATATGTAAAGAACAGCATTTATTTAAAATAGAAATCTTTTGTAACAATATACACTACCAGTCAAAATTTTGGGGTCAGTAATTTTTTCCTTTTTTTTTTTTTTTTTTTTTTGGAAAGAAATTAATACTTTTATTCAGCAAGGATGTGTGAAATTGATTGGAATTGATTGGAATATTTCCAAAATTCCCCCAGTTAAGTTCCCATGGAAAGTTTCAGGAAATTTACCAGAAACTTTCCGGCCCTTTGCAACCCTAGTTGTGATGCTCTCGTTAACAGATCAATATTTTTGTAAATTCAAGTAAAGTGGTGAATTATGTTTGTTTTGCGCAAACAAATCACTCATGTTGTTTCATAAAATTGAGTTTAAGCCACTGGAGTACTTTAATGATTTCTTTTCTTACCTTTTCTTTCTTTCCTTGGAGTGGTAGTTGCGTTGGATCTCTATGGAGAGACAGAAAGCTCTCAGATTTTATCAAAAATATCTTAATTTGTGTTCTGAAGATGAACAAAGGTCTCACTGGTAGCCCTGTCGTGATAGTCGATATATCGACTTATCGCACGATATATGAACATGACCTCGATCATTTTTGGTGACGCGATATATTGCCCATTATGTTTACACAAAAAATAAATGTCACCAACATTTTGCCGATCATGCAGCCTCTGTCATCTCGTCTGCTCTCAGAGGCTGACATCGACAGGCGGAAAATGCCGATTCAAGTCGTTATAGTGTTTTCCTGACAACTACAGACAGTTGGGAAGAATAGTGAATGCACTCAGTTTCTGCAATTCACTGGTGCAAATATAAACATGACAGCGTGAAATGGTGCACTGTTGCACTCGCGTCTTTAGCAGCGTCTCGTGCATGACGCGGCGCTCAAGTTAAAATAAGTTTTTCAAACACACCTCTAGAAAAACAGATACCTCAACAGGCCAATCTGACTGCTAAATCTGTCTTTGTTCATATGGACATCTGACAATAGCGTGCACCCTTACTTTACTGAAAAAATAAGGTCAGAGAAAAACCTGTAGATGGAAAATCTCCATATAAGTGGCTTTTTTGCATTTGAAAGTTTTTTTTTTTCTACTTGTTCTTGTTGGCAAAGGTTCATTTATTATTTCAACATTATTATTGTTTTTACGCTTCAATTCCAGTAGCCTAAATATAGTCTAAATATTCTTAAGAGTTCAATTCATTGTCATTTGAAGGTGTGTAGGCTTACTTGCATTATTAAGCTGTTATATATATATTCAGTGGCGTAAAATATAATAATAACAATAATATTGCATATTGCAATTATTTCTGGGGCAATATATCGCACATCAAAAAGTAGTTATCGTGACAGGCCTACTTACGGGTGTGGAACGACATGAGGGTGAGTAATTAATGACTGAACTTTAATTTTTGGGTTAAATTCCAAAAACACTTTTACTGTGGGGACTGTTTACTGTGGCTTTTGTGAATTTTTATGACTTATAATTGTTTTGTTCTCTTTGCTCCTGTCTGTCTCAGTAGTGAGGTGAAGGAGGCTGTCATGGCGGAGCCTGAGAAGGTTCCAGAGAGCAGTGAGGAGGTAAGAGCGCAGAGGAGTGCTGGGCTGACCCAACTCTACCATTCGCCAAGATATCCTCCACATAAAGAGGCAAACAACATTTTATAAAGGGCTGCCACCCTTCCCCCTTATTCAGTGCAAATTAATCATTATTACAGGTATATGCAGGCATTACTAAGCCCTTGTATGTATTTCAAATCTGGTTGTCACAAGCTAATCTAGCAGCTCTATGTTTTGTTTGCCCTCTTTGTGGTCACAGATGATGTTGTGTGAACCTTTGCTGAAGCTGTCATAGACAGAAGCAGCAGGGGGCACTCTGTCACTTTGGCTGATGTTTAAAACCCCCTTGATTGCTTTGTTATATAAAGGTGCTCATGCCTCTTCCATTGCCCTTATTGGTACCTGCATACAACTACTTCTACTACAGCACCTGTTCCACTGTCTCCAAGTGCCATGGCTTTACCTGATAAGCCTTGGGTCTGCAACACACCTGTCAAAAATGGCCACATTTCCAGAATGGCGTTGGCTGGGAGCACCTGTTGATTGGACTGATAATGAAAGGCTGTGCAATGTGGGTTTGACGTATCGCTGAGTGTCAGTTTGGCTCAAGATGGCAGCAAGGGTGGAAAAGAGATTATCAGAAACCATATATAAATGGACTTCTTTCAGGACTTGATTTAACGGAGACGTTTTCCAGTTGCTTTCTATATCATGGGACTAGTTTTCTCTTTATACCCAAGGAAACTCTTTGGACTCTTATCATTGCACTGCAGCCACAACATTTGGATTTTACTGCTTTTGCATTTTCATCTGGACTACCACAATCAAACTTAACTGTTAGTTTGAAAATGGACTCTGTTTTGTGGCTGCTTGACTAAAACCCGGTTCATTCAGCCTGAACAGACAGAAACCATGTGCAGTTATGGACAGCTTCGCAAATAAATCGGACGATAGATTGAAGTGCCTGAAAGACTCCACCCACGTTCCAGTTTCATGCCAATACAATGGACTTAATAAAAGACACTCAGAGCCTCGCAAACTCTACCCACACATTGTTCTACATAAGAGCTCTTCTGCCATCCAGCTCTCAGATCTCTGCCCAAACTTCCCAGCCTTCTTTCATTGGACTGTTGTTGCCTAGATACAGTACATACAGACGTGCGATTGGGCCAATCCCAACCCAGTGAAGAACATGTGTCAATGGTACCGGGAAATAAGTAGTCATTCTCCATTTTCTACTTTAAACGTTTTGCTTAGACAATGCAAATATTTGCCCATACTTCCTGGTAACCCTAAAATGGAGCTATTGACTACAGGATAGATGTATGTTTATAAGTAAGGCCACTGCAGAGCTAATGTAAAGCAGTCCTTTATTTTAATTCCCCACTAGACTAACTGCCTAAAATGATTTTTTAACCCAAGGGGTGATTGATAACTGCAGCATGGCTTTAAAAAGAAAGTATTTTGGTGTAGGAGAGGACAAGACCGCATCTTCAGAGCAGAAATAGACCTTTTGAAATTGACAGAAGACTTCTAACCACATAAAGAACCTGTGACTGAAGAGGCGGTCTTTCCTAATGACAAATAGAGAAACTGAACGACAAATAGAGTGAGCCATCAACAAGTAATTGAGATTTTGGTCTCTATTTGTCGTTCAGTCTTATTACCTCCCTCGTACATACACACGTTTTCCCCCACTGTGTTTTTTCCCCCATATATTCTATCTATCTCACCTTTTCTCCTGGCTTGGGTGTGTTTGTTCTCTTTCAGAGCACCACGCCAAAGACCTTCTCGGCCCGAAAGATCTCTCTCGGCAGTGAGTATCTCCACAGGTTTCCCCTTGAGTGATTAATTTGGAGAGATCTTTCATTGAATTCACTGTTGAAAAGTTTGTGGTTGGTAAGACTTTAACAAACAAACAAAAGTCTTATGCTCACCAGGGTTGCATTTAATCAATGTTGTCAAATTAATACAATTTTAAAACTTTTCTATTTTAATATATTTTTTTAAATGTTTATTGCTGAGAAGGAAAAGCTGAATTTTGAGCAGGCATTACTTTAGTCTTCGTCATTCTAATATGCTGATTTGGTGCTCACAAATATTTCTTATAAATGTTGATAACAGTTTGAGCTGCTTAAAGGGATAGTTCGCCCTAAAATGAAAATTTGCAAGTGCTGTTGTGACTTTTTCTTTAGTAGAACAGTAAAGAAGATTTTTAGCTGAAACCGTGATCCCCTGTGATTCTTATAATGCAAGTCAATGGCTACACTTATAAGGTGTCTAATTACTTATACACTTATAAGGTCCTGAGTAGGGCTGTCGCGATAACTGCAATATCGTAATGCCGCGCTATTTACGAGCCAAGCGCAGAGGACTGCAAATACCACAGCAACCGCAATATTTGCATGTTTTTTATTTTTTGAAAGGTATGTCCTTCTCGTTTTACGCTTCATGCATGTGTACTAAATATTAAATAAGTTAATAATGATAGCATAATGTGTACCATGGTAATTTGTACTGAGGCTCCGTAGATTTGCACTAAACAAGCCTAAACAGACACTGAATGTGAGCAAGCTCGACTGAGCGCGTGCAATTACCTGCGTCTGTCCTTTAGGCCGAGACATATATTTGTGAAAAAAGTTCGTCATGTCCAAGGATAGAAATCTCTACCTTAGCATCTGGTCATTACTGGTCAGCTGAGCCTTATAAAGTGGCGCTCACAATTAAAATGATTTCAACAGCTTGTTTCATTACATCGCTCTCTAAATGAATCCAGGGTTTTTGAACGTGCAGTTGAATGAATGGTTTAAAGACTCAAAGACAGTCCCTTGCCGCCACCTTGTGGCGCAACAATGTAACTGCACTGACTGACAGCCTGTCTGGAACGCGCAGAGATTGAGTAACGTTAGTTCTGCTTATACTCGTGAAATATCAACAGAAAGTCTCTCGTTTAGTCAGATTTGAGGATCGGAACCATAGACTGTAAAAAAAAGATTTTTTTTACACGACGCGACGCCGCTTCCTTCCATTGTAATGAACTGAAGCCAAAACGGACGCCGATGGGCGCTGACACCTTACGCAAAAACGTCAAAAAAAAAAAGTTTGGAGCCTGGGCATGCGCAGAAGGAATCGTCAGTGGAGCCCGGAGGCGGAGTCACGGTATCAAACTTCTGCCCAGACGGCTGCGTCATCATTGATGTATTTTAAATAGGCTATATAAATAATACGTAATTTAAAATTCTACCTATAAAATAATAGGCTATTCTGTTTCTAGAGCAATAATATTTTTGAAACAGCAAATTCAGTAGATGAACTCAATATAATATGCCACTAGAAACAACTCTAAATCGTCAGAAACGGTCCTGCCATTTTAAATAAAGGGTTAAACTAATGTTACAGGAGATTGATTGCTGTAGACAGTGCTCTATAATTAATTAGAGTAGGCTATCATTAGTTTTATCCTGCTAATTATTTTATACCCATAAAAATAATTAGTAACTGCCAGATAACGATCACCTGCTTTTTTTCCGTCATGGCTAACGTTAGGCGTGTTATCTTAACTAATAAAGTTTATTAATTAGCTTATGAAGCCCACATTTAACGTTACCGAGAAAAGCTCCGATATCCGTCAGATCCTGTAGGTCGGTTAGTACAGTTTACTGCTGAACAACTCATTTTGTTGGTGTTAAATAACAAAGAAATCGAAAATTAATAGTTTAGTTAATACATCTTCAATCTCCCCTCGAAGCTCCGACAGTCCTCAGACAAGCTGTCAATCAACTCTGAATCACGATGACACGGCCCGTTTCTATAGCACCAAATTGCTAGCTAAAATCAAACTTATCACAAAAACGAACAATTGAATATAAATCAGCGTGATGACAACTACCTTAAATGACCAGAACTTTCGGGAAATTTTATTTGAAGCATAATTTATTGTTATGTTTTAACTTAAGTCTCATTCGTCTGCATTGAGAGGGCAGGGTTTATGACCTGTACTGCATTCAGCCTCCAGGGGGCGATCAAAGAGCCCGCAGCTTCACTTTTCAGGACGTATGAGGCACACCCGATCGGAACTAATATATTGCGGTAAAACCGCATATCGCGCTATTGAGCCACTCAAAGATACCGCAAGGGAAAATCCTTAACCGCGACAGCCCTAGTCCTGAGCACATTCACGACACTCTGGAGCATGAGCTTCCTGTCGCATAATGATGTATGTGCGGGAGCTCAAATGTAGGGAAACTGTGAAAAGCATAGACTGTATAAAACAATGGACGTAGTGCCAGCCATCGCCATCTTGACCGTGCATGACAGCAGCGGCAGTCCACCTGTCACTCAGTTGGCCACTCCCTTAATTATGCAGAACTTTAAGGCTTAATATAATTTAAACGGACGAGTTATAAAAAAAAATTCACCCCCCTCATTTGCCCTCATTGTCATGAAGTGTAAAAATAGCTGTATACACCAAAATCACTTCTTGTACCTAGCTGTAAACATGTTTTTTTCTGCTGTAAAGTTGGACATTTTAACATGAGGGGGTCTATGGGATTGATCCCTTTTGGAGCCTGTCTTTAGTGGCCAGTCGTTGAATTCGACTTCCGTGTTGGACCTGAAGGTTGCCACTTCCCGATTGAGATTGCGCAAACAAATGTAGTCTTAATTTTTTATATAGTTGAGGCATCTCGGAGTGTTCACGGCAGTCTGAAGCGTGAGCTTCCTGTCGCATTATGACATTTGCGCGGGCAAACTAACACGTGAGCTGACGCTGTGTTTGTTTACAACAGAGAGGGATTACGCTCATGTTGAATTGTTCATCTAAACGGCACTCGTGCTTTTCTGGATGCTGCAACCTATATTAAAAAATTAAGATTACTTTTGCTTGCATGAAAGAATGTTGAAAAGGACAGCATTTTTTTGAAAGTAGAAAACTTTTATGACATTATAAGTCTTTTAGTCGTTCGTTCTTGAGCAATTTAATGCATCCCTGAAAATAAGTATTCATTTCTTTCAAAAAATTTCACTGACCCCAAACTCTTGAACGGTAGTGCATGATTTTACAGGGTTTTATTAACATTCAATGTTGATATGTTCGAAATCAAAAAAGACGGCCATATGCTATCTGTCCTCAGGCAGCAAACCGTCTCCTGGGGTGGTGAGTTCGGAAGGGGAAGCGGAGACCGCAAGCGGTGCTAGCGCTGGCAGGAAGAGAAGATGGGGCTCCAGTACAGCTGTCACTGCCAAGAAACCCTCCATCAGTATCACCACAGACTCTTTGAAGGTCAGAGAAATATGAAATAAAAATGAGTTAAAAAGATGTTTTAATGCTGAAAAAATGCCCCTCCCAAAAATCTATTCCTGTCTTGCTTCATCTGATGAACAGTGCCATAATGCAATCCTTACTCTTTCCAGTCTTTAATACCAGACATCAAGCCTAGTTTGGGGCAGGAGGCTGTGTTAGACCTGCATCCGGAGGAGATGCATCTCTCTGGGGAAGAGGAAGGAGGAGAAAGGGGTGACCAGGAGCTGAAAATTAGACGAACTGTAACACAGGTACATGTCGTTATTCTGATGTGAGTAAATATTTGTTTGTTTGCTTATGTGTTTTGGTAAACATCCATGGTTTCTCCACTAAAACAGGTTGTGCCCTCTGACACACAAGAGAATGGACAGAAAGAATCCAAAAGAAGTGAGCAAGAGGATGAGGAAGAAAGAAGTGAAGGGCGGGACAGACTTAGCCAGGAGGAGAAAATGGAAGGCTCCATACAGGTTTCCATGGAGACAGAGCCATCGCCCCCTTGGCGAGACGTAGATGTGAAGCCAGGTGAGAATTACAGAAGGAACAGATTCAAATATTTGGGTGAACTGATCGATCGGGCACTGATTGTTATTGGTCGATAATCGTTTTATATAATTTGATCAATGGACTCTTTAAAGGCTGATCAGATGACGCAAAACTGGTTTTTTTGTGCTGCAAAAATTGCTTCACTACATTCACCGGTCTCGTCTGGCAGTTCTACTGGATGTCTGAAAAAGACAAATTTGCACCGTCATTCAGAGACATTGCAATGACAGCAAGAAACTAGGGCTGTGCAACTTTAGTGCATTTCTTTCTTTGATAGCGGTGCACTTTAATTCATCCCTAAAAGCCCAAACTTAACATCCAAATCAGCTAGATTGTCGTAAAATGCAGTCTATTATTGCTAAACTGCATCATGTGCATGAGTTTTTAAAGAGTTTTAAAAAACTGCATTAAGCCGTGAAAGAGATGCTGTTTTCCAAGCGGCTTTCTGTGTGCGCGCTCTGAGACGGAGTGGAACACGGACAAACGGTTAATAAGAAATATGTCAATGCAAAATGTTGGTTGTCTTAAGTGAACTAGGACTGGAATCACGCAGAATTGCGCTGTTTATGGTCATCCCCAGTAATGGCGGTTCTGATTCTATTTTTTTAAAGGGAGACCAGATAAAATGGTGCTCTCTAAAACTGAAATGGTAAACCACAGCAGCACGTCATCTATGCGGGGCTCTCCTACTCAAAACGATGAGACGGCAGCACAAGTATTTGGACTATTATAGTAAAGTTTGACACAGCACTAGAATATGGTCGTCAGTCTCATATTTTGTGCTTAAAGGGTTAGTTCACCCAAAAATGAAAATTCTGTCATTCATTACTTACCCTTATGCCGTTCCACACCTGTAAGACCTTCATTCATCTTCAGAACACTAATTAAGATATTTTAGTTGAAATCCGATGGCTCAGTGAGGCCTCCATAGGAAGCAATGTCATTTCCTCTCTCAAGATCCATAAAGGTACTAAAAACATATTTAAATCAGTTCATGTGAGTACAGTGGTTCAATATTAATATTATAAAGTGACGAGAAATTTTTGGTGCGCCAAAAAACAAAATAATGACTTATATAGTGATGGACGATTTCAAAACACTGCTTCATGAAGCTTCGGAGCACAAATGAATCAGTGTGTCGAATCATGATTCGGATCGCGTTTCAAACTGCCAACGGCTGAAATCACGTGACTTTGGCTCTCCGAACAGCAGATCTGTGCTCCGATGCTTCCTGAAGCAGTGTTTTGAAATCGGCCATCACTAAATAAGTCCTTATTTTGTTATTTTTGGCGCTCCAAAAATATTCTCGTGGCTTTATAATATTAATATTGAACCACTGTACTCACATGAACTGATTTAAATATGTTTTAGTACCTTTATGGATCTTGAGAGAGGAAATGTCATTGCTGGCTATGCAGGCCTCTCTGAGCCATCGGATTTCAACAAAAATATCTTAATTTGTGCTCTGAAGATTAATGAAGGTCTTACGGGTGTGGAACGGCATGAGGGTGAGTAATAAATGACAGAATTTTCAGTTTTGGGTGAACTAACCCTTTAATATGGCTGCGTTCATACAGCATTGTTTTTTACTAGCTGCAATGCGCTGCAAAGGCGCAGCTCAAACGTACTCTCTGCAACCGGTTACAAAGCATTTAAAGCTGCTGTTGATTATTTAAAAATATCTAATGGATGAACTCGCCTCAATTGGACTCATTTATATGTCTAAATGGTCGCATTTTGCTTCCTGTTGGTGTGATCAAATTTGTTAGCAGTCATGCTGACGCAACTGCCACAACGTTGCCCAACATCAAATGGCAAATGTAATGAAAGCGGAAATAGACTGCGCTACTCATTTGTGCTTCATTTACCAGTTTGGACCAATGTCAGTGCAGCACGAGCCGCAAGCTACATTACTACACAGCGCTGGGAGATCTAGTAAAGAAAGCATTTGAATTTGCCACAGAATTAATAACATCACTGCGAGATCTAACGTTAATGAGAAGCATTTAAATTCAGCACAGAGTTCTCCATTATTAACCATAGATATAAGATCAAACAGTGCTGACATGGATGGAAACCAGAAGAAACATTGTGCCATGAATGAACAAGTTATAGAGGGCTTTCAGTCCACAAATTAACATTCGCCATGGATTTAATGTAGTAACACTAACTGTAACCATGGAATTTTGGCAGGAAGAGTAAAAATGCTTTCAAGTACTTCAAACATCTTTTTCCAGCACTTCAAAACTCTAATATGATCATATTATTTAAATTATTTTTATTTTTTTATTATTTTATTATTTTAAAATATTATTTTTAATGTGATGACCAAAACATTGTTTGTTCATCCTTCATAGATTACCCCCATTTATAAAACTAAGTTTCAACATGTAGGAAAACTCTCACTTATTTAAAAATAAAAAAGACATTAAATTCTCATTGTAACCAGTAGGTGGCTGCCATTTCCACTCCCTAATACACATTTTCAATCATTTTGTTTTTGAATTATTTAGACATTATGAATAATAATGCTGCCCTCAAATGTTAATCTGAAGCCTTGCAAACTTAAAATAAAACTGTGCAGTGTAATTTCTGTAAGTTAAGTCTGTTTATTACTAAGGTATTTGTCAGTAATGTAGTCAACATGGGGGAAATGTGAATAACTGCTGCAGGTCGATTTATGGTGTGCCACTAAGTTTTCTGCATGTGCTCCTAAAATGTACAGTAAGTGGCTACAGTGCTCCTAGTAAAAAAAGTTAGTTTGGAGCCCTGCATGGTAAAACTTCACAGTTTTATGGGCATCTCCATGTTTGATACTGTCGCTAAGGTTAGTTGTGACTTCATCTGTTTGATCATAGAGCTGAACGAACATATTCAAGCAGCTACTTTAATCTCCTGAATCAACAAAACATTTTAGGATTCAAACTTGAAAGCAATTACTGCTGTAAGTCCCAAAAAGTGACCTTGAACACGGTCACTTCAGTAAACAACTTGAGTTTTGGATAGAAAAGTCTGACATCTTGAACGATCTCTCTCTTTTTTTTCCTGTTTTGTTTCCTGCTTAAAGTCGCTCCCAGTGACACGCTGATTCGGCGTTCGATTAGTCAGCAGAAGTCAGGAGTGAGTATCACCATTGATGACCCGGTCCGCACAGCCAAACAACCCTCTCCTCCTCGTGGCAAGCTGTCGAACATTGTCCATGTCTGCAACCTGGTACGTATAAATGTGCACATCGATGTTTTAATAAGCTAAAGATGCTACATGCAGAGAGTTGTCCCAGGTTTAGTGACCTAAGACTTGTTTTGTGATGTTTCTAAGGTGAGGCCGTTTACCTTGGGGCAGCTGAAGGAGCTGTTGAACCGCACAGGGACTTTAGTGGAGGAAGGTTTCTGGATCGACAAGATTAAATCTCACTGTTATGTCACAGTAAGTCTCTTTTTCCTGCATCCCTCTGGATTTTTTTGGGAATTTTTTCTTCATACCCGCTTACCCATTCACCATCTTTGCTTTCCCTCAGTACTCAAATACAGAAGAGGCGATGGCCACTCGCACAGCATTACATGGGGTTAAATGGCCCCAGAGTAACCCTAAGTTCCTCAGTGTTGACTTCTGCACGCAAGAGGAGGTAAAGGTCTTACTTCATCTGCAGAATTTAATATCCTTTTTTTTCTGTCTATGAAAACTAATTCCCTTTCATTCCCATCAGGTGGACTTCCACAGGGGTTTGGGTCCAGCAGGAGAAAAGCCACCAGAAGAGCCCCGTGGGGCGGCAGCCGCTGGACCTGGCCGTCCGGTACCCCCGCCTCTCCTGCCAGAGCGTGACCAGTGGGCAGAACGAGAGAGGGAAATGGAAAGGAGGGAGAGATCGCGTGCGGAAAGGGAATGGGACAGAGATAAGGTGAGAGACTTCAGCAAACCTGGAGAGGAGCGGGAAGCTGGCGCCAGAAGATCACGTTCACGAGAACGCGAGAGGCGGCGCAAGGAAAGAGGGAAGAGCAAAGAGAGGAAAACCGATAAGAAGGGTGAGAATTTAAAAAATCTTTTTTTCCTTTTTTTTTTTTTTGCATTATAGTAACTTCTTATTATTTGATATTTAAATTTATTATTTATATATTTGTTTTATTATTTGCCAATTTATATTTAAATTATAAATATGCATTATATAAATTATAGTCTAATATTATTATTATTATTTGTAAACTTGGATACATGTACATTTATTTATCTTTTATATACAATACTGTGGAAAAGTCTTAGGCACGTCATTATTTTCACCCCCAAAAAATGGTTTTAAGCCAGTTATTTATATCTTTTGCTGTAGTGTGTCAATAGGAAATATCAGTTCACAATTCCAAACATTAATTTTGCCATTAATTGTAATTATCCAGTCATTTTTGTATGCACAAGGAGTCTGACAACAGCTGGTGCTCCACACTGAGATCTGGGGCCATAATCACAAAACATCTTAAGGCTAAAAGTAGCTCCTAACTTGCCGATTTAGGAGAAACTCTTAAAAATAATGGGCGTGTTAGTCCTAATTTTAGGAGTCCTAAATTTTTGCTCTAAGAGTATTTCACAAAGCACTAAAACTAGCTCCTAAGTCTGTAAAACATTAAGAGTAGTCAAGAGGACTCCTAAATCACTAAGACCAAATCACAAACAGTCCTAATCCATCCAAAGACACTGAACACCACTGAGGCAATAGCGATAGAGCCTTATAGCGACGATGAGGCGCCAAAAATAAATCTTTAACAAATAAATAATATATATTTATTCTTTAACTAGCTTAAAATCATTTTTGGGGGGTGAAAATACTGACGTGCCTAAGACTTTTGCACAGTACTGTATATATTTACATCTTAAATAAAAATGTATATATTAGGGCTGCATGATTAAGGAAAATTAAATCGAATGCGATTTGGCAAAGGCTGCATTTTTTTTGCCTTTTTTTTTTTTTTTTTTTTTCTTTTGCTTTTAAATGCACAGCGTGTCGGTGAATTGCTGCTAAATGCTGCTCCATCTGAAATCTAGAGGGCGCTCTCACACAGAAACTCCAAATATGCTCCGAAGAAGATAACGCACGTCGTTCCAGGAAATCCCTATGGGCATCATACTATCTGTAGCTGAATAAACAGAAGATTGAAATGCTTTGATTAAACATGACTAATAAACACAAATATGACAATATATTGTTTATCTGAGTTCTTCAAGCCTTCTCGGATATTTTCATGATAATAAAGTATATAATGCAATGTTAATCGACAGACAATCACTGTATACAATACTATGAAATATGTTGTGTGCCTTATTCTTTGTAAGAATCCACATAATTTCACAGAAGGATGTTTTCAAACACTCATGATTTTATGAAGTGAGTTTGGAGTCAAAACATGTTATTAAATGTTGTCTTTTGTTGGACAAGAGGTTCATAAATGCTTATGTTTGGAAAGATGTTTGACGCATTGCTTTTTCAAATGCATGTTATAAGTGACTCGAATTCGCAGTGATTTCAGATGGAGCAGCATTTACACACAGCCGTGCTTCACTGACAGGCTGCGCATTAAAATAAATCACTAAAATATAAATGTTTTATATATATTTTTTTTTTTCTTTTTAGAAAAAGGACCTGAGGAGCCACCCGCTAAACTGCTGGATGACCTCTTCCGCAAAACCAAAGCCGCTCCATGCATATACTGGCTCCCCCTCACCGAGGAGCAGGTACATTACTTTACACATTTTAGTTGCTTTATAAGTGGTATTTGCTAAGGGAAAAAACTGATTTTAGAATATAATGCCAGTGATACTCATTACCCAACACGCTTTGCATTGCAGGCAGCACAGAGGGTAGCGGCTCGTGCCGAGCGCATGAGGGAAAGA
Source organism: Culter alburnus (assembly GCA_028476615.1). Lineage (NCBI taxonomy): Eukaryota > Metazoa > Chordata > Actinopteri > Cypriniformes > Xenocyprididae > Culter > Culter alburnus. Next base: position 664,183 of record JAOTNS010000516.1, read on the forward strand.
GAGAAGAGGTGGAAGGAGATGGAAGAGGAGGATAAGAAACGTGAGGAGGAGCACCGGGAGAGGATGAAGACCAGCGGGGCCGCCGGAGGGGAAGGTGAGCGAGACCGCGACAGAGAACGAGACCGAGACAGAGGTCGAGAGAGGGAGCGAGAGGGGGACAAGCGGAAGGAGGGATATCGCAGGCCTGGTGGAAACAGTGCAAGCGGGAGCAGGAGGTCACGAAGCCGCAGCAGCCCTCCACCCAGAGATCGACGACGCTAAGGGAAGTCTGGAACTGTTGAGTTTGTAACCCCTGTTCCTGTATGTGCTGTAACAGCTCTATGCCTACCTTCCTGAGGACCAACTCAGACTTCATTCAAACACACACATGCACACACACTCTGCGTAAAGAGACACGGGTGCGCACACACACTCACTCACACACACACATTGGGACCACGGTGGTGCTGTGTCTCCATGTAGACTCGTCTCAGTGTCTCTTGACTGGGCTTTAAGACTCCTGGTGTTCATTTTCCCTCCTCAGTGTTAATGGACTTCTGGTATAAGTGGGTCGGACTGCAAGGCATTCTCCAGGTTTGGTGACGTCCTCTTTCTCTTTCCGTGTAGCGTCAACACCGATCTGTGTGAAGCTGCGTTCAGAAAGAGATGCTCTGAAAGCCTTTAGTGTCACTTAAGTCCTGATCGCTACTTTACGTTTTCCTCTTCTGTTTCCCTCACATTCCTTGTATCATTTTTTTTTCCCCACCCATTGTCTGCCTTTTACAACCCCTATGTTTTTAGCCAAGCTGCCATGGAGAATGGGATGCATATTTAACCTTTTCACATTTGGTTTTTTAAATTTTTTTTTTTATTATTATTATTGTTTTAGCATAAAAGCTTCATTTTGTTTTCTTTTAATTTTATTGTTTACTCCTGTAAGTGCTGAATGTACAAATAATAAAAAGGTTACATCTAAGGACTGAAAAAAAAGTTTTGTCAGTTTTTGTAGGGGGTCGACTTCCACCGGTTTGGAGTTTATCCACAGGTTTGTGTTGCTTCTGTTATGCATCTAGATCCCTCCGAATATAATCAGCTGAGCTGTGCACGTGACACACACCCAATACACAGCTTCAGTTGACACATGTCTCACTTTTATTTTTGAGTTTATTTAGCCACTTGATTTTCTGGTTTGTCCGAAATAAAATAGACAGATTTTATAAATGGGAATTCTATGAATTTCTTTCCCTAGGTTTGGTTACATCAGAGCAAGTTGGTGATTCTTCTAGTCTCTGGCCTGTTATTTAAAGTCCCCCTGTAGACAGTAATTTTATCCCTTAAAACTCATGTTTGATCAACAAAATGACGCATTTAAATGCTTTTTTTTTCTTCATGCCTTAAAATAGCTTGATGATAACTCTACATTCTTGCCTCAGTTAGTATACGTGATTCTATGAATATGCAAATTAGATCCACTCGTTGACGTGATTGGTTACAAGGTCGTTTGTGACGTGAGGAATACCAGTGATTTCAAACCACGTTTTTGAGACCGTCTTTAGATCCCTGCAGTTTTAAAGAAAATACTCAGCAATGGTGTTGACTTGTGGATTTGCACATGGTTTGTCTTAAAGCAATTTTAAAAACAAAAACAAAACGTAATTTATTAGAGGTTCTGACAAAATATTATCTGCTGGAAAAATTATTTAAAGGTGCCCTAGAGCCAGTTTTTACAAGATGTAATATAAGTCTAAGGTGTCCCCTGAATGTGTCTGTAAAGTTTCAGCTCAAAATACCCCATAGATTTTTTTTTAATTAATTTTTTTAACTGCCTATTTTGGGGCATAATTAACTATGCACCGATTCAGGCTGCGGCCCCTTTAAATCTCTCGCTCCCTGCCCCCCGAGCTCTCGACTATAATAGAGTGCATTTACAAAGTTCACACAGCTAATATAACCCTCAAATGGATCTTTACAAGATGTTTGTCATGCATACTGCATGCATGCATCGGATCATGTGAGTATAGTATTTATTTGGATCTTTACATTTGATTCTGAATGAGTTTGAGGCTATGATCTGTGGCTAACGGGCTATAGTTAACATTACACACTGTTGGAGAGATGTATAAAGAATGAAGTTGTGTTTATGCATTATACAGACTGCAAGTGTTTAATAATGAAATAATGATGGCTCTCTCTTGTCTCCGGATAGAAACGATGGTAACTTTAACCACATTTAACAGTACATTAGCAACATGCTAACGAAACATTTAGAAAGACAATTCACAAATATCACTAAAAATATCATGATATCATGGATCATGTCAGTTATTATTGCTCCATCTGCCATTTCTCGCTATTGTCCTTGCTTGCTTACCTAGTCTGATGATTCAGCTGTGCACAGATCCAGACATTAATACTGGCTTGTGTAATTCCTTGAACATGAGCTGGCATGTGCAAATATTGGGGGCGTACATATTAATGATCCTGATGTTACGTAACAGTTGGTGTTATGTTGAGATCTGCCTGTTTTTCTGAGGTCTTTTAAACAAATGAGATTACATAAGAAAGAGGAAGCAATGAGTTTGAAACTCAATGTATGTCTTTTCCATGTACTGAACTCTGTTATTCAACTATGCCAGGTAAATTCAATTTTTGATTCTAGGGCACCTTTAAAAAATGGTTTTGAATGAATATGACTCGGAATACTTGTTTCATTACTGGATGAATCAGTATTTTTAAACAAATCTTTTGCATGAATGGTTCAATGAGAAATACATTTTTAACAGTCACTTGTCGCCACCTAGTGGCATATAAGATATAACTAATACAACCTTTATTTGAAGTGCCAAATTAGTTTCTAAAGGTTATTTGCTTTATTTTGATCGTTATCGTAGACATCAGTGTTTAAATCCTAAATGTGATAATTACAAATAGAAATAACTACTGTGGTTCCAAACTGCTCTCTCTGGATCAGCGCGGCAGCACGAACACAGATTTGAATGTTCCAGTATAGTTTTGTCAAAGGTTTAGGAGAAACGTTGCCATAAATAAAATAAGATGAGGTGTTTGAATCGAGATCGCAATCTATTTACTATTAATCGTGCAGCTCTACCACATAGACATATAAACAACATTAAAAACTTAATTTTCACCACAGGGGGACTTTAAAAAAAATTTTTTTAAACTATATATTGTTTTTATTTCAACCATATCACATTTATTTAGCTGCCTTAATATAGTAAGTTTACTTCATATAGCAATGTATTTTAGTCAAAATGAAGTAGGAACTCATCGTTTCACTGTTGCTGAAGTCTAGACTCGAGCTCATGGCTGATTGGTTTGATGGTGAACAAGCATCGTGAACATGGTGTTGATGGCCAGCTTGAATCCTTCGGAATATAAGATTCCACTCAATCAGGTAAAAGATTAGCAAATGATCTCTGGTGTTTTATGACTGTTTTAACATTTTTCAGTTTTATTTTGAACTTGAATTGCTGCAGTCAGCAGTATTAGGTGTATTAAAATATCTAGCTTCCGCCAGACCGCCTTCCGTAGTTCACGCAAAAATGAAAATAATGTAATTTATTACTCACCCTCATGTCGTTCCACACCCGTAAGACCTTCGTTCATCTTCAGAACACAAATTAAAGATATTGTTGATGAAATCCAATGGCTCCATGAGAGCAAAGTCATTCAAACTCTCAAGATCCATAAAGGTACTAAAAACATATTTAAATCAGTTCATGTGAGTTCAGTGGTTCTATCTTAATATTATAAAGCGACAAGAATACTTTTTGTGCGCCAAAAAAACTAAATAACGACTTTTCAGCAATATCTATGGGCCGATTTCAAAACACTGCGGAGCTTTACGAATCGAATCAGTGAATCGGAGCGCCAAAGTCACGTGATTTCAGCAGTTTAGCCGTTTGAGAGAAGATCCGAATCACTAATTCGAAACAGATTCATAAGGCATCAGAAGCTTCATGAAGCAGTGTTTTGAAATCGGGATATAGATATTGTTAAATTCTTTCAGTTTTTTTGGCGCACAAAAAGCATTCTTATTGCTTCATAATATAACCACTGTACTCACTTGAACTGTTTCAAATATGTTTTTAGTACCTTTATGGACATTGAGAGGTGCAGTAAAATTGCTGGCAATAGACATTCGTTCATCTTCGGAACACAAATTAAAGGGTTAGTTCACCCAAAAATGAAGGTAATGTCATTTATTACTCACCCTCATGTCGTTATACACCCGTGAGACCTTCATTAATCTTCGGAATACAAATTAAGATATTTTAGTTGAAATCCGATGGCTCCATGAGGCCTGCATAGCCAGCAATGTCATTTCCTCTCTCAAGATCCATCAATGTACTAAAAACATATTTAAATCAGTTCATGTGAGTACAGTGGTTCAATATTAATATTATAAAGTGACGAGAATATTTTTGGAGCGCCAAAAATAACAAAATAACGACTTATTAAGTGATGGCTGATTTCAAAACACTGCTTCAGGAAGTTTTGAAGCATAATGAATCAGTGTATTGAATCTGCTGTTCGGAGCGCCAAAGTCACGTGATTTCAGTCGTTGGCAGTTTGACACACGATCCGAATCATGATTAGACACGCTGATTCATTTATGATCCAATGCTTCATGAAGCAGTGTTTTGAAATCGGCCATCACTAAATAAGTCGTTATTTTTGGCGCTCCAAAAATATTCTCGTCGCTTTATAATATTAATATTGAACCACTGTACTCACATGAACCGATTTAAATATGTTTTTAGTACCTTTAGTACTGTGTTCCGAAGATGAATGAAGGTCTTAGGGGTGTGGAACAACATGAGGGTGAGTAATAAATGACAGAATTTTTTGACATCATTTTTGGGTGAACCCTTTAAGATATTTTTGATGAAATCCGATGGCTCAGTGATCTCAAACCTCTTATGAGCCATTGGATTTCATCAAGAATATCTTAATTTGTGTTCTGAAGATGAACAAATGGCTTACAATAATAAATAAATAAATAGTAATAAATGTCAAAATTTTTCATTTTTGGGTGAACTAACCCTTTAAGAAGAAAGTGTAACTTCTCTCACAGTTTAAAACGTTTATGCTACTTCCTACGCCAACTTATGAAACAAGCGTCAACTGACGTAACATCAGTTATTTCTTCTTAAGCTGAATACAGAAGGCGATGTAGGAAGATAGATATTTTACTTTATTACGTGTTAAATATGGATATTTTTCTTAGACAAACGCTTTGCTTCATAAGGACTTTATTAACCCTCCGGAGCCGTGTGGAGTACGTTTATGATGGATGGATGCACTTTTTTGATTTTCAAACAGATGGTTTCCATGCACTGCCATTGTAAAGCTTAGGAGCATCAGGGTGATTATTAATAACTCCGAATGTATTCATCTGAAAGAAGAAAATCATATACACCTAGGATGGCTTGAAGGTGAGTAAATCATGGGATAATTATAATTTTAAAGTGAACTAATCCTTTAATGCATCCTTGCTTAATAGAATTTACTGACCCCAAACCTTTGAATTGCAGTGTAAATGCTAATACTGTGAACAAACTGAAAATTATTGTAAAGTATTATTTTAACACTGCATGGCAGGAGCCTAAAGGACTCATTATTCACACACCACAAGGAGGCAGGCTTTCAACAAATCTAAATCTACAAGTCACATGCTTCTGCCTCTTAGACTGCCCTTTGAGTCCAGATGAAGGTTAAAAAAGCAGCTCCTTTACTTCAGTTTTAAGCAACAAAACCAAAATAATGTCTTTTCTGAGTGTCTGTATAGGCTGATTGTGTTCCTCATGCAGCTCCTGATTGGTTGTGTGAGGAGGAAGGTGTTTTGCTTCACTTCCAGACTCATTATCTCTGAAACCTATTGTTGGCTGGTTACGTACCGCACATAAGCAGGTAAATATACTGCCTCAAATGTTCACACCCTGTCTGTGTCTCAACTCCCACCCTTCTATTTTTATTGCATTGTTAGCTGCTTCCTCGCTCCATTGCTTAGTCTTCCTTCTCTGTCTCTCGCTTCCATCCATCCCCATGCTCGGTCTTTGACGTCCTTCCTGTCGAGCTCAGCAATGGTCCTCTGTAATTAGCGCCCTGGTGGCTGAGTGGAGCATTTTTCCGGCCTGATGCAACACACTCTGCATAGGGCAGCTGAACTGGGTCGACCCTCCTGTGCCCACACACAGCCCAGCCCAGCCCAGCAGCGCTTCTGTTCTTCTCGTAAGCTTCTACACTAGATGCTTTCAGAGGAATTACTTGAGTCTGTTGCAGTTCTTACATTTCTTGATGAACGAAAAGTCACTTTTAGTACTTAACTAAGTACGCAACTTGAAATCCATTTCCCAGAGTTCATTTTTCCTGGGAGTTTGTGTGTCAGACACTTTGGAAACTCACTTGTTGCATCATTCTTTTCAAAAGTTTAGAATTTGAGTCACTTTTTTGGGGGCCAAAATAAAAGTTCTTCAGAAGTGGGTTTGGTTATCAGTGCGGTAATTCACAAAACACACTGCAGCTGGACCACATATAGGGCACATAGGAATAAGTCTTAAAGGAATATTCCAGGTTTAGTTCAAGCTGTTGACAGCATACAGTCGATTACCACAGAATTACTTTGGCTTTTCTCTCGCTTTATAAAAACAAGCAAAAAATTGCGTTTACAGTAATGCATTTACAATGGAGGTTTATGGGGCATGGCATTTACACTGGGATGAATGCTACAGTACTATTCAGAGCATAGCCACACTACTTAAACATGTCTTTAACATGTGACTGCTGTGATAAAATCAGTTCATAACCTTGTCTAAACAAATATGCAATTCTTCAATTCCTGTCATGGCTAATGCTGGTAAACCCTAAAACTTTTGAGCAATGTGCAATGATACCAATAATACATCCACACGTGTAATTCGAGTCCATAATGCATAAGCAGATGTTCATCCACCTAGAGCATTACTGCCAGTGCTAAAAGGATGAATTAAACAACTTTACAGCAACAATAACACTTTGTACAGAAGAGACAGATATAAGCTATTAAATAAAAATACTCATTGCCTCCTGTACTTGCATTGTAAGTGTGTTACTGTCAAAGCATACATTTTTTGGGTCATTGACCAATCAATCTTCAAAAAAGGTCTTTTTTTAAAAAACAAAACCAAACAATCTTTTCAAAAATGATGTAAATTCTTGTCAGGTTGACTTGCATTAGATCCCGTCACCCCTCCTCCAACACTAAACCACATATGGTTCTCATATATAAATCCATGTCATCCAAGTTTCAGTGTGAACGCACTACTTATACTTAAAAACGTCATAGAATAGTGCGTAAGTATGCGAATTGGGACGCACAAGACTGTTCAGATGAATGGGAGAAACTGCAACGCGCAATATGGTGGAATACGCCCCACCTTCTAAGTAAAAGAGCCAATCGCTGATTGATAAAGTCATTGCGTCACTGCAGCTGCCGTTAGAAGCCCAGTGAAACCTGAGACTCGCGCTTAGGACTGCACATGCGCATTGGCTCGTCTAGCATGAAAATAACACTATCGAGCATAAGAAACAACATTTATGGGACAGTTCATGTCAGATTTTGTTGCTGATTTGAAATATGTTATTTAATTGTGAATTCGCCTAGAAGTTTTTGAGATTTCAGGATTCCCTCATTAAAGTAGATAGGAATTGGTCTTGGATGCCTGAAATAGCTGCCCGGAGGTGTTGCAAATATGGCCGCCGGGTGAACAGACTTTCCTCGAAAGGGTCTTTGGTTGTAGTTGTACCACCTGACATGGGAAGTGTACCAACCTACCCATACTTGAAATGATCAGTTTTTACCAGTATTTGAGAAAGATATACACACCTTTTCACTCTGCCACAAGGATCAGTTGTGGTCCTCTGGATGATGCATTATCATGTTTACTGTTATTACCTTGTCAATTCATAATAAAAGTGTCATGTTTGCTGTTGTGCCACCCTGACATTCAAATTGCTGGACAAATGTTTTTCAATGATCTCAACAGCTTTAAAACTACTGATATTTATAAAAATGTGTTTATATGAAAGGTTTCAAACCTAAAATGATTCCATAGTCTTTAGTTTTTAATTTGTTATTATTAAGACACCATTTTAAATTTACGATTTACTATTTTGTTCCCTTAATTTACTAATCGTGCACACAATTTACTATTTCGTTCCCTCGATTTACTAAAACGTGCACACGATTTACTATTACTATTTCGCATGATTTATAAATCGATTGAACGAATTAGTAAATCGTGCACACAATTAAATTTTTGTCATGTGTAAATTTTTGTCAATGTCATGTGCGGGGCTCCATAAAAAATGTATTCAAATTAAATAGGTTTTATAGAATAAAGTGATATATGTACGGAAGAGGATTAGGGCCAAGCAATAAAAAAAAAATAAAACCATCTTTTCGAGATTAAAGTTAAATTTCGAGAAAAAGGTTGAGATAAAATGTTGAGAATAAAGTCATTAAATTAGGAGAAAAAACCCGTTAAATTTCAAGAATAAAGTCGAGATAAAATGTTGCGAATAAACTCGTTAAATTATGAGAAAAAACTTGTTAAATTTTGAGAAAAAAGTTGAGATAAAATGTTGAGAATAAAGTCATTAAATTACGAGAAAAAATATGTTAAATTACGAGAACAAATTCATTAAATTATGAGAAAAGTCGTTAAATTTCAAGAAAAAAAGTCGAGATAAAATGTTGAGAATAAACTCGTTAAATGAGAAAAAACTCGTTAAATTTCGAGAAAAACGTTGAGATAAAATGTTGAGAATAAAGTCATTAAATTACGAGAAAAAATACGTTAAATTGCAAGATCAAATTCGTTAAATTATGAGAAAAAAGTCGTTAAATTTCAAGAAAAAAGTCGAGATAAAATGTTGAGAATAAACTCGTTAAATTACGAGAAAAAAGTCGTTAAATTATGAGAACAAATTCATAATTTAACGAATTTGTTCTCGTAATTTAACAATTTTTTTTCTCATAATTTAACGAATTTGTTCTCATAATCTAACGACTTTTTTCTCGTAATTTAATGACTTTATTCTCAACATTTTATCTCAACTTTTTTCTTGAAATTTAACGAGTTTTTTTCTCGTAATTTAACAACTTTAATCTCGAGATGGTTTTATTTATTTTTTTTATTATTGCTTGGCCCTAATCCTCTTCCGTATATATGTCATGAATTTATCAAATAAAGGAAATAATGCACTTGGACACAAATATGCAAGTCATGTCATTGACCATTTTACAAGTTGAGGGAAAATGAAACATTACAAAATGTAAATGCAGCTCCATATGACATCAGTTCAGACCCGTCTATCAAACTTTAATAAATAAATTAAAAAATTGAAACCTAGTCCATATGACTTGTGCAATATATTCAGTAATGTTTTTCCCTTTCACTAAAGTTCACAAATCTCACAAGATTCAATTTAATTGTCTCCAGGTTTTACTGAATTTGGTATGTTTATGGAATATTTTGTGCTATTACTTTTGTCCTTTTTTAATCTGGACAGCTTCTGTCATTATGAACTGTCACTGTATGGACAAGCGGAGCATATACATTCTTCAAAATGTATTTTTTTTTCGTCTTCTAAAATAACAGCATGCTGGTTTGAACCGATATGAGGGTGAATAAATAACAGAATTGTCATTTTTGGGTGAACTATCCCTCTAACTTCATTTGAACCTAAAAAAAACCTTTAATGGAAGCAGGGAGAAGAACAACTGTGCATTTTGTCCTAAATCTCACACAGGTCGGGTAATGTAAGGATAGCATACTCCCCCACTGCCCCGGGCCTCAGATCAGGCTACACTACCACATCCTGTCAGTCCTGTGATAACTGCTGATGAATGAGCAGTGTAAACAGATTTTAAGCAATCTTCAGCAGACGCCCCCTTCCCACCGCACTGCCTTTTGTGTCCAGCAGTTGGAGAAACTAACCACAAGTCTCCTTTTTCAAAGCCCCCCTCTGATGTGGCATCTCAGAACTCCTTTTAACCTCCTTTCTTTCTCTCACTGCCCCTAAAGCCGCTTGGTTCAAGCTGTAAAAACTCGATTTCTTCATGCAAAAATTCTGCTTACAGCACAAAAGCTGGAAACCGCTGCTTTTCAGACGTTTTACGAACACGCTTAGAAAGAATCGATGTAAACTTTCTTGTATTTGTGCACGTTTCTCATCCGTTTCCTTTGCTTTGAGTTAGACTTTGATGACATGGATTTATATATGAGAACCATATGTGGTTTAGTGTTGGAGGAGGGGTGAGGGGAACTAATGCAAGTCAACCTGACGAGAATAGAGGGAGCACTGGGGAGAAAAAGGGAAATATTAAAGACAGACAAGGAGGGGAACATATACCTCATGCTTCTGATGTGGCAGTCCAGTCATTAAAGTCATAAGGTGAAGAAAGAGTCCAGTTAACTGCTGCAGGCCTGAACTGAAGCAGGGGGGTTTCCTGGAGGATGTGACTGGGTCAGAGTGAGGGTAGCAGGGTTTGGTGCAGTAGGTAGGGTGGGGGAGGGTAAAAGAGACTGATTCAGCAGCTCCTGGTGGGGAGTCTTTTCCTGCCCGGTTTAGAAGTGTTTGCCTTTTAAAGGAGGAGGGAAAGAACCAGCACTATGAGTTTAGAGATGTTGATTGTTTTACTTCCTATAACCTGTTTTTTCCCCCCACAATCTCGTCTGGAACGGCGGAAAAAAACTCTCTCACCACACCCTGTCTTAAGTGTACTGTAGACGGTATGTTTCCCATAGCTCAACACGTTAACGCAGGTGCCTCTTTTCTTTTATGCACATTTCTAGCACACTCAGCATTACCTAACTAGATTTATTCTGTACTGGCATGTAAGAAAATGCAAACTCTCAAGAAAACAAGTATAATGTGTTTGATTAGTAACGGAACATATATGATGTGTTTGCAGCTGAAATATGTTCTAGGTAGGATTTTTTTTAATGGTTTTGCTCACCAATGCTGCATTTATGTGATTAAAATATAGTAGATTTATGGTGACAGCATCATTACTCCAGTCTTTAATGTCACATGATCCTTCAGAAATCATTCTAATATGCTGATTTGCTGCTAAAGAAACATCTCCTCTCCATGTTAAAATCATTTGTGCTTGCTTAATATTTATGGAAACTGTTATACCTTTTTTCAGAAGAACAGCATTTATTTGAAATAAGTTTTATGTAACATTATAAATGTCTTCAGTGTCGCTTTTGATCAATTTAATCTGTCCTTGATGAATAAAAGTATTAATTTCTTTCAAAATAAAAAACAATTCAATTGAATTGTAGTTTTCTTATGGAAATGTATTTAGAGAGGTGAGATTGCATTCATTGTAGTTGTTGTATGTAGATGTTAGAAAGCCCATTGGAACAGAATGACACATGATTTGCTGCTTGATGAAACTAAAACCATGTGTATCCTACATTAAGACTTGTATTTTTTATGTTAATTTACATCCTGTACAGGCCAGAAAGTACATCAGGCTGTGGAAAAACATGTGTTTGCATTTAGGAGCATCACATTCACATGCCCTATATTTATTCCACATTTTCCCCTTAACTTAGGAATCTTTCCCCCCAGATCCTTTTAAGCGTGATAACCTTAAAATGGTTAGCATAATGGCTAAAAAATAGATTGGGCTAATCACTATTGTGGTCCAGGTTTGATTTTGTTTTCCCTGAAAATATTAGATTTTTCAAAGAGGTAAAATAGCCAAGATGTCCCCTTGGCTATTTAACCTCTTTAAAGGTGATGCAAAAGCTTGAGAAAATGAGATCCAGGCAGTCCAGCAATGATTATGTCAGAGATTAAATTAAACAACTCAGTCCATTTTATACCATAAGCATAGGGAAATTTACATCCCACTCAAACTTATGTTTTGGTCTAATGAGAAAAGGTCAAATGGATTTACCCATTATGTCATAGACTGGTGAAGTGTCAAAAATAGATATAGGGGTTGTTTTGACCCCCTTAATGGAATTTTGCAGATCTTACATTGTCAGCAGAAATAATACGAAAACATCACTTCTGCAGTACTTGGTAGGCGTCCAATATCTAACCACAAACATGTCAACATGATCTGTCACATTGGAACACTTTGAAGAACAATTGGATATAGCAAGCATACATAATCTTAAATATAAAATAAGAATAACCATAAGGGTACAATAAAAAGTAAATACTTGAAAATATGATGAGAATTAATATATAGAGTAGGAGTACATGAATATATGAAATCAGAAGTAATATTGATAAATCATAAGCCATAAATGATTAACATAAAATATGAATAAAATGCATGAATATGAATATTGACCATTTTGGATCCACCAAAGGGGACCTATTATGCAAAATTCACTTTTGCATGGTGTTTGAACATAAATGTATGTTAGCAGTGTGTGTACACAACCACCCTATAATGATAAAAATTCACCCACTCCTTTTTTTAATCCCCATAAAACCTCAATAGACTCATAAAACAAGCTGTTTTCATTTTGTGTACAGTGTGATGTCACATTGTTCAGGCCCTGCCCACAACTGTCTGCTGTATTAGCATAAGCTGCGTCCAAAATCGAATACTTCTTTACTATACAGTACATGAAAAACAGTATGCGAACAGAGAAGTACGTCAGAATTCAAAGTATTCGAAAAACAGGCGAAAAGTACGCAGATGACTTCCTTACTATCCCATGAGGCCACAGTTGAAGGGACTGACGCTGGTAGGTCATGTGACAGTAACAACATGGAGGATGTAGTATGTCCAAATTCATTCATACTACATATAGAACATACTTTTTCAATGGTTGTGAAGTAAATTTAAATTCAAATGTAGTACCTACTCATCAGTACGCGATTTCGGATGCAGCTATAGTTTCTGTTCACTCGGCGGCCATATTTGCAACGCCTCCGGGCAGCTATTTCGGGCATTCAAGACCAAGTCCTATTTATTTGAATGGGGGAATAATGAAATCTCAAAAACTGCTTGGCAAACTCACAAGTAAATAACATATTTCAAATCAGCAACAAAATCTGACATGAACTGTCTCATAAATGTTGTTTCTTATGCTCAAATAGTGTTCAAAAAGCTTATTTTTCATGCTAGACGAGCCAATGCGCATGTGCAGTATAAGCGCGAGTCTCAGGTTTCACTGGGCTTCTAACGGCAGCTGCAGTGACGCAATGACTTTATCAATCAGTGATTGGCTCTTTTACTTAGAAGGTGGGGCGTATTCCACCATATTCACTTTCTCCCTTTCACAATAATAGGAGTGAACCGTCTCCGGAGCAGTTGTAGCGACAAGAATGTCTTGTAAGCAATTGATATAAAATGATATCGCCTTAAAACGCATGCAGATAATAAACTTTTGTGATGAAGAAGTCCAAGCAGATGTTTTGTTAGTTCTTGACAGAGTATCTGATGCAGACATGAGCTGCTGAAAAAAAGTGCTGTCTTGAAAAGGGGGGCGGGGAGAAGCAGCTCATTTGCATTTAAAGTCACATGCACGAAAACATTACGTTTTTCCTTCTACTCAAAAATGGGCATTTACAACATGGTATAATAGAGAATACGAACCGACGTCATGCCTCGTTGCATGCTGGGGCGGCGCCACCATTTTGACAGGATCGCCCTCTATTACTTGTACTGAAATTAATATGGATTCTTGCTTACCTTTTGTTTTGTTTCTGCCATTAAGTGGAACATTAACATTTTTATTGGTATCGTTTGCATGGAATAGAAGCTATTTTATCGCATCGCATGATCATTTTATTTAATTTCGTTTACAATGTTGATCTGTTTACCGTGTCGCACGCTGGACGCTCACTGCTGCTTCTGCCATCGTATGAATATCCAAATAAATCTATTTGATCAACACACTGAGAAAAGTCGATTAATTTATTTGTTGGAAACGTTTAGATGCTTAAACGAGCATATTGAGTAGGCCTACAACTGTTGTCATTAATCCCCCTTTTCCACGATCACAGATGAGGAGAATCAGAGATTATGGGTCAAATTCAGGGGACAGACGGACACGAACACACCGTATTTTTATATTTATTTTAACAAATGACAACCACACTAAGCAATTTCTTACCTTTATAAAACCGTTATGAAGAAAATGTATAAAAATGCTTGCATTTTAAGTGATACTGAAAGTTTATATTTTGGTCTTATCTGTTTTTCTGCACATATGCTTTATTTGTAATCAGAATTTGGTCTCTTTAATATCAGTCTAAGTGCATTAAGCGTTTTCTTTACATGAGAGGAAACCGCTTAACATATAAAGGTGTTGCGTTCATATTTTGGGCTCATTTGCGTATCTCCACACAGTATGCTTTAATAAATTATGTACAGAATTGTTTCTCGGTGCATTAAGCCACATGAAGTGTTTTTCTTGTTAAGCATTTGAATGTCCCCGTCAAGTTCTGCTAATTCACGAGCGCAGTGAGAGTCAGACTTGCAAATGTAATGTTAATTATTAAACCAAACAAAATCAAAACGTTCAAAAACACTTAGCAATGTGATTCTTTTATTGAGTGATAAGTGGGTTTAATCAGTGCCATTATTAATAGATTGGCCATCCTGCGTCTTCTCGTCATCTCCTCGACCTGCTTCCCTTGGTGTTTTTACACGTAGAAAAGGCGAAAAAACGGTTTTCACTGTCTTGTTTTCTCTCAGAACGATGATCTGAGTTACTATCACAATTATCGATGCAGCATTAATGACATACAATGGTGACATTTTTCACAATCATGACAGAAAACAAATTACTGCACTAAACTCAATAACGGAAAGACTGCGCGATCCTGTCAATATGGCGGATAAACAAAGAAGTTACCCAGGATTCGTATTCTCTATAAATTATCTGAGATATTTTGAGATGAAACTTCACAGACACATTCTGGGGACAGCTGAGACTTAAATTACATCAAAAAGGGGCCATAATATGTCCCCTTTAATAATAAAAAAAAAATCTTTACAGGGTTATTGTATGAAAAGAAAGTTTTGCTAAGTAGCATTTTTAATTTGGTATTTATTTATTTCAAAAAGACTTTTCCCCCCTCACATTTTTAAATCTGTTGTACTTGACACTTCAAAGTCTGTCTGTTTTCTCATTAGGCTTGGAAAGACAGGAATTCTCTCCATGACGAAAGAAGTGGACACAGCCTAGGGGTGTTAAATAGCATGTGACTGACTTCACACAAACTATCAGAGCGCTGTGAGGACGTAAAATGGATCGCAAGTCTCTTCTTTACCCAGAGACCTTCAAAAAAGAGAGAATGTGTTTTAAGAGAGAGACTTGAAATGTTTGTGGTGCTGCTAATGTTTTCAGTAAGCCTTGTTGAAGAAAAAAAAAAAAAGAGTCACTTAGCAGAAACTGAGGAAACTCAACTCTACTTGCCTGGAGAGAAAGAGAGAGAGAGAGAAATGGAGGGAATTGTGGGCAGAGCAGAAAGTGCTGAGGTTGTTCTTCATACTGCAGAATCAGCTGGGAAAAGATTGAACTTGCTTAAAATGTGTGCAGAGAGTGAAATAGATTGAGTACTTGTGTAGCAAGACACGTTCTGGCTGAAATACATATTAAAGTCAGTTCCTTTAGGAACAGTGCTTCACAAATACTTTATACACAAGGCCTGTCATTGGGTATATCTTATTAGATTGTATTGCACATTTATGTTTTGACATAGAAAGATGAAAGATCATTTGTATTACATCAACAGTGTGTGCACAGATAAGCCATGTTTTCCTCTCTCTCTCTCCTGCAGTGTGCTGGTATTAAGGCAGTTTGGATTCCAGATGTTGTTGATGGAATTCTCCTTGATCGCTGGCCTCCGAACGTCCGCCTCCCCGAAGCCTCGTGACTGGACCCAGAGTGCCAAAACATTATCCATCTCCAGACTCTTATTCCAAACAGCAAATACATTCGGCTGTCTTCACTAAAATGGATACCAGCACACTGAATTTAGTGTCATCTCTCACTTGTTCCTCAATCAGTATCTGGAAGTGTAATTATTCTCAAAGACGCACACGCTCGCATTATAACAGAGAGATATGTTTCCTTGCGAACAGTGCCAAAAGGGTTTGCAGAATTATAATCATTCCTGGTTTCACTTAATCCTTGGACCTAGCTTGCTTTTTCCGTCCCATTTATATGGCCAAGTGTTTCCGAGTGCCAGCAAAAGGGAGGAGAAAGAAGTATGGATCGAAATGACATGAAGAAAGGCAGTTCTATGCAAAAGAAATAAGCTTATGTGGGGGTGTCAAAATTGAAAAGTGTAGGATGTTTGTCTTATTTTGTGGCAATAAGTTGAGGAGCAAAATGAGATGCGCTAATGTGAGATATGCTTCTTACTTACAGGGAGGTAAAGAGCAGTTTAGAAAATATGGCCAAGGAAGGCAAGAAGTCTTGGACTCGGATGCAGGTTAAGAGGAGCAGCTGGAGATTAGGACACAGATACATTTCCTTCACCTCGCTGTTGTGCAAGAGAGCGAGTGGGCTAAACAAACACGCTAAAGGGGATAGTTCACCTAAAAATAAAAATTCTGTCATCATGTTGATTCAAACGAGTTTGGCTTTCTTTTTTCTGCAGAATGTTTTGGTGACTATTGACTTCCATTATAAAGGAAATAAAAATATCTTCTTTTGTGTTTGACAGAGGAAAAAGTCATACAGGTTTGGAACAACATGAGGGTGTTTAAGTGATTACAGAATTTTCATTTTTGGGTGAACTATTCAGCTATGACTATAACAGTTTTAAAATGTTTGGTCGACATAAATTTTCAGAGGCTGCATCCTTCAAAGGGCGATTGCATCAGTGGCGCAACGAAGGCTGTCACAAATTGAAGGCTCCTTCAAATGTGCCCTCCAAATGCAGTCCTTCATTTCTTGTGCAGTGAAGGATACAGCAGATGGATCCTTCATGGCCTTGCCTATCCCAGAATTCACTATGAGTGAAATTGCTGAATTACACTTAAATGCAAGGATTGGGTTTCAACTTACTCAAAATATCTAATGATACAAATGTAAAAATAAACTTTAAATCAGTTCAAATGTCGACTTATATCGTACTAAGATGTAATTTTACGTGACCCGTCCTGGCAAAATGAGTCGCAATGAACAAATTTTCAAAAATGAGTTATTGTTATTTTCACATTCTCTATTAAAACACCTTCAAAATGACATGATTTGTTGGAATCAGACAAAAAACGAATGAGCTACACCTGTTTGAAGTCGATCAAAGTCAGCAAAGTTTTTGAGAAAAATCGAGTTAAAATTTTCTGAAGGTTCCAAAACAAAATCACATTGCAACCATACCTTAAAATCCCTTATAATACCACCAAATTTGGCACAAATCAAGTCAAAACCTTGCCTGGCAAGTCCAGAATGATATATCTTCTACAAGATATATCAGTCTGGTCAGTCCGCCCTCCGTCGCGCCTCGAGTCAACGCCAAACCGTACCGTGCAATCAGATTTGTTTATTTCAGTGATGCAAACAGCGTCACTCTAGTGCGGCGAAAGTCCCTTCAATACCAACAAAGATTGCGCACGCGAGACCCGAGAGTTTGTTCTATTCAGCCGTGAATTCAGTTTTAAATGACCAAAAACACATTAATTATTTACTTTTCGCTGTTGACTCTCTTGTCGCTTTGCTAACGTCATATCTGCCCTTCTCTGATTGGTTTACTCTGCTTCCTGTTTGCTCAGATTTGCTCCGCCCTAGAAATCAAATTGATTCAATGGCGACCAGACTCATCCGCTGGTACAGCGGTGAGGCTGGATTTTCCAGGCAAGTCAAAACCCATATCTATAGAAAAAATATATATATTCAACTTTTTTATTCCCCATTATTCCACAATTGTTTGATTAGCATAATTGAAACAGACAGCCTTAGCCAATTAGGATCTACTGTATCACACGGATATAATATAATGTTACACATCAGATTTTTTTCATTCCAACAGTTAACCAAACGTTCCTGTCACGATCCCTGTGTTGTCTTGTGTTTTGTAGAACTTTTATGTTGAAGTGTACTCTTAGTTTTCTTTGTTTCAATCTTTATTTCCTGTGTTTTGGTTCCTGTTTTGCCTTGTACCTTGTGTGTCATTATAGTTACCCTCATTAGTTACCATGACATCATATCACCAACACCTGTCCCTTATCAGCCCATTGTTAACGTGTCTATTTAAATCTTTATGCTTCAGTTGTTGTTTGTTGGTCGTTGCTTTCGTCTGATGTGTATTACTCCTGGTTATGGATTACCCCTTATGTTATTAAACGTTGGTGCTTGCATTTGGATTCTTACTCTGTTTCATGCATGCGTAGTCGTAACAGTTCCCTTAAGACATAACAGATAATGTTTGCATGAATAATTGCCAAGACAGATTTTTGAAATACTGTATTTCTATGTATATGTATCGTGGTCGCACGCTTTCTGAGGCGTCTTTGTGTTCAAACTTCTCAGTCAGTCAGCGCGATTTAAGATCGTTTTGTTTACATCAGCATGAGTTTGAATGAGTTTTCATTGGTTCATACTCATGCCATCGAGCATTCGTTATGAATATTCATAAAGTTGGAATGCTGTGCTTTACAACGATACCAAACTTGTGCTGAGAGGAAGCGCCATTCGCCCAGAAGCGAGCAGAGAAAGACGCCATTTTTCATGGTCAAAGGAAAGGTACCTCTCTCAGTAACGTACACATAAAGATCATTTTTAGATGTTTAATTACTATTTGCCGCATTGGGATCGCTAGACGAGGGCTTAATGAACTCAAATGAATTAATAAAACCTCAATTTTGACAAAAATTGACATTTTCACTTCTTTTGCCTGTAGCTCAAAATTAGCCTGTGCACATTCCGACTCAGCACTGGTCACATATATAGTTTATACTCTTTATTATATACAGAAATTGACCATGGTGAACATATTTAGACAGTTTGTGAACTATTATTGTTTTGTTTTCGGACAGTTTAATATAACTTTCAAAAAAAGTCAAGTACTGTTACTGCCACTCGTCAACGGCAGCATACAGTTGCTAGGCAACAAGAACAATCCTCCGTAGGCTAGACTGTCGCATTTAACAACACTAATTCCAATCTTCGCGACCTTCGAAGGATGCAGCCTCTGAATTGACCCTTCACAAAGACGGACACTGACAACACGTCAACAGACAAGACAGAGCAGGTTATTTATGATATATATAAAGTCCCAGCTTTCAAATTGTGTAATTAAGAAATTCGAACAATAAAAACCTTTATTGTATCGTGACAGATCACTGTAGCGCCTCAGCTCAAGCGGCTCGTGAACCGATCATCTCTTCCTACTAGTTCATTTATAGCAGTGGTTCCCAACCACATTCCTGGAGGACCCCCAACACTGCACATTTTGCATGTCTCCTTGATCAAGCACACCTGAATCAAGTCATCAATTCATTAGCAGAGACTCCAAGACCAGAAATGGGTGTGTCAGACAAAGGAGACATGGAAAATGTGCAGTGTTGGGGGTCCTCCAGGAATGTGGTTGGGAACCACTGATTTATAGCATCAAATAAACATGAATGAACATCAGAAGGTTTGTTGTTTCAAACGCGGAAAGACGTCACAACATTTTTCAAGTAATTCATGGTTGAAAGTCCACCGAGGTCAAATGCGTATTTGGCGTTATGATTGGTTAGATTGCCTGTCAATCAAACTCCCTGTGAAGGGTCAGGACGCAGCTATTGAAAGTCAAAAAAAGGAAAATCTGACAGCAAGGAAAACTTACAAAATATTTTATTTTTTGACTTAAACATAAAAAAAGGTTTGAAACAAGCACAATTTATTATTAGATCATGATCATCATCATTTAAATATTATTATCATTATTGTTTTTTTTTAATACAACTTTAAAATTCCAATTTTAAAAAAGCACCACAAGTTATCAATAATTGTAAACACAAGCAGTGAAAATGTCATTTTCATATTTTTAAAATTTATTTCATTTCAAAAAATACAAACCCACCCATTCACTTTTTCCCCAAATTAAGGCCACTTCATAAGACATACATTATTGCCTGTCCAGCAGGACATTTTTAATGACAATTGTTAAAATCAAAAAAACACATTCTTGACATGGAGAACAATAACAATAGTAATAATCATAATGATAACGACATCATCATTATCAATAATGGTAATTATTTAAAATACAGTACAATATAAAGCCATACTACTGAAGGACACAGACAGACAGCACAGCTTTGCAGGCATTGTTAGTGGGATAAGTATCAATTATCTTTGGAATGGCACATGACTTTGGATTCTTAACCTGAGTTGGGAGTTACATGGGGTGGGAAACAGACCCTGTGTTGGTTTAGTTAAAAGAATGACCTTTCATGAGCCAATGCAGATAATGTTTCATGATATCTGGTGCCTATGGAAGCACTATGGTGGTCCCATGGTTCATGCACTATGGTGTTTATATGGTACTACAGCACTTTTTTGACTGACTTTTCTAGTTCATGCATCCTGGAAGAAATTTACAAACAGAAATTACATCAATTTCTGACTATATAATCATTTTTAAAACTAGATTTACATTTTTCCTAGTGATATTTTACAATTAATAATTTTAAAAAATGTTATTTTTTCCAGGTTTCCCATCACTGTGAGGACCCTTTACCATGGTACCACATCCAAAAACCACGGTTGTACCTGGCAGTGGTACTTTTCTGTTATTATGGTTGCATGGAATGCAAAATGTAATAAGCATCGGCTGCAACCTGAGATAAGTACAAAAGTCTTCTGATTGGGGCAAACGCTGTTTTCGACAGTGGGTAAGAATTCACAATGAGTCAGACATACAACAACAATCACAACTTTTAAAAAATGACATTTACAAACGGCTAAACAAACAGCGATGAGCTGGCGTCATGTTCTACACCAGAAGGGAAAGAAGAGAAAGACATTGAGAGAAGAGGCGAGAGATGAAGTGAAAGTGACACGGGGGGAAAAACAAGTACCGTATGCCTTTGTACGGCGCGCAGGAAGAGCTCGGCACAGGTGTGAAAGCAAAACGTTCAAGTCCACTAATTACAAAATATAAAAATGCAGAGATTTGTCTGAGTGGCATCATTTCTAAAGTAAACAACAAAGGGTCCCTTTTTGACCAAAACCATTTTTTTTTTTAGACTTCTCATTTTGGTTTTGCTTTGCTAGTAAGTCCCCTTCTTCCTTATTCTCAATTCTCTCCTCTCCTCCCCTTCCCTTTCTTCCATTATCCCTTCTTAAACGTTTAAACCTTGTCCAATAGGGAGCGTTGGCAGTAGAGCAAGCGTCTCGGTGTGCCGTACCTGCGGAAGAAGAGAAGTGCTCCGAGCGTAAGGATCACGCAGAACAGCAACATTAGCGGCACCACGACGGCAGCTGCTCCTGCCCCACTGCTGGGTGCGTCTTCAACCTCGATTATGATCACCTCTGTCTCCTCCTTTTTGCCCTCTTCCTCAGTCTTGTCTTCCTCGTGTGTGCGGTCACGGTCACGCTCCCGTTCACGCTCCCGTTCACGCTCCCTTTTCGCGCTCTCTTTCACGTTCGCGTTCCCTTTCACGCTCACGATCACGGTCACTTCCTCCTCCTCCACCGCCACCTGTATTGGAGTCCTCGTTAGGGCAGCCCATCCAGTCTTTAAGTGCAGACTTGGGGTATCCGGGCTCCACTCTTAATAACTGGTTGTTAAACTTCCAGTACTTATTGGCTTTGTAGAAGTAGGTGTAACCTGAGAATTTAAGAGAGAAAAGGTCAGGATAGTACAATAGTAGTGATCTTTGGCCCAAAGCCCTACATCCTGACTTATTCAATAAACTACAGTTATTATTTTTTCTCTTATATTAAACAGGATAGTGGATGCATTAAAATACTGGGAAAGAGGAAGGAATGGGAGTCAGGAAATGACATAGGCCACTTTGTCAGACCTGTGTCCTAACAAGGCACAATGAGATGAGTGATAAATACTATATTAAAAAAGAAAAAGAAAAAAAGTGTATACAGTACCAGTCAAAAGTCTTTTATGCTCACCAAATCTGCATTTATATGATCAAAAATACAGAAAATGCAGCAATACTGTGAAATATACTGTGAAAAATTTTAAAAAATGGCTTTCTATTTTAATATACTTTAAAATATAATTTATTTTTGTTATGAAAAGCTGAATTTTCAGCATCATTACTCCAGTCTTCAGTCACATGATCCTTCAGAAATCATTCTAATGTGATGATTTATTATCAATGTTGGAAACCGTTGTGTTGCTTAATATTATTTTATAACCTGTGATACTTTTTCAGGATTTATTGGTTAATAAAAAGTTCAAAAGAACAGCATTTATTCAAAATGGAAATCTTTTCTAGGAATATAAGTCTTTGCTATCACTTTTTTTTTTATCAATTTAACACATCCTTTCTGAATAAAAGTATTAATTTTTTTTTTTTTTTTTTAATACTGACCCCAAACTTTCAATTTTAAATACATGCTGTTATTATTTATTTATTTATTATTATTTTATTTTTTTTACTTTTTATTAATCAAAGAATCTTGAAAAAAATATCACAGGTTATAAAAAACATAACTGTTTTTATAATTATTATTATTTTTTTTTTTTTCTTGATAATAAATCAGCATATTAGAATGATTTCTGAAGGATCATGTGACACTGAAGACTGGAGTAATGATGCTAAAAATTCAGCTTTGATCACAGAAATAAGTTATATTTTAAAGTATATTAAAATAGAAAACCATTATTTTAAATTGTAATAATATTTCACAATATTACTGTTTTCTTTGATCAAATAATTACAGGCTTGATGAGCATTAAAGGCTTATTTCAAAAACATAGTAATGTGTTCAAAAAGTATATATACTGTATCTTTCTTTAAATGTATTATAAAATCTTATTTATTCCTTTGATAGCAAAGATGAATTTTCAGCAGTCACAACGTCAATATGCTGATTTGGTGCTCAAGAAATATTTCTTATTATTGTCAATGTTGCCACAAAAATATTTAGCTGCACGACTGTTTTTAACAATGTTTTTTCTTAGGGTGCGTTCATGACAAAAAAAACCGACATGCGTGAGGATTCTGTCCTTTTTAGGGTCTCGTCTTCCTGTTTTTGGATCGTTTACATGTCTTTGGTCCGTGTTGCGTTCATATATCATTCGAACCGCAACAGAGTTCGTTTGGAAGCGGACCGAGACCCATCTTTTCAGCGGTCTCGGTTCGCTTGTTTGGTGCGCACCAGGGTTCGGGTGGCAGCGTTCACACATGCTCAAATGAACCACACTAACCGAGCAATCGCACCAGGGTTCGTTTTAATCGAACCAAACATGACAAGTGTGAACGCACCCTTAGATTAATAGAAAGTTCAACATTTATTTGAAATAGAAATCTCATTATTCAAATCTGTGATACCAGCTGACTGGCTGTGATTTTATTATAATATGCAGTGTTTTTGCTTTCTGTATGGATAGACAAATTGCATAAAGCCAATGGAAATGTGCTGTGTATGTTTAAGACACAGTAAGAGGTTACGAGCAGTGTTTTCTTGAGTTAGTGCCTGTGTCTGATTGACAGCATACTCAGATAAAGAATTGACAAAGAACAAGCATGTCTGAAGCTTATAAATCAAATTACTTTGTGAAGTGGAAGCTAGAACAGTTCAAGCACACAGACTAGAGGTTGATTAAAAAAAGCAGAAGGCGGCAAAGCACTTACTTTGATCTCGACTCATGAAGGCAGCCTTTATGTTGTCTGGAACGCCTTGCCATTTACTTACAGGCTTGGGGTAATCTGGATCCACTGACTGCGTGTCTTCATTGTAACGATAATATCTGATTGAAGATAAGAAATAGTTTCAGATCTAAGCTCCCTTTGTGCTCATGCTTTACATTATGGGATATCAAAGCTACTGACTTGTTTCCTCTAAAGAAGTAGGTGTAGCCAGTAGGCGTGTAGAGGAGGGCTGCGTCCAGTTTGTCCTTCGGAAGACCCGTACCCATTTCTCTCAGAGTCTTCGGGTAACCTGACTCCAAATTCGACTCGGTAAACACCCAATGCCTATCCCCTGCAAGCCAGAGATGATGAAAAATATTACTTCTGGAGCAATAAGCGGGCTTATTAAAGCCAAAGCCCTTTTTTCCCCCATGGAAATCATGTGATGGGAGACTACAAGTACCTTTAAAGAAGACAAATTTCCCATCTTCTCTTTCATAGGCAGCATTGATAGCTGTAGGCAGACCTCTCCAGAAATGTCCAATTGGCATGGGGTAATTTTCCATAACCCGATTATTACGAACGCGCCAGAACCACTTATCCTAAAACACAGGGACAGGAATCGTGACGAAAACACATACTGCATGATCTCCAACCCGATATGTGCACAAATATTCTTTTAGTACCTTGAACACAAACATTTCTCCTCTGAAAATGCCAATGGTGTCAAAATGGCCTTCGCAGATGTCAGGACCAAAGCTAGGTCCTCCGGGCCTGTGTGGTGTGGGATATGGAGTGTGATGGGGGGTCTGAGGGGTGACGGGTGGTCGAGGGCGTCCTCCCGTGTTTGGTCCTGCAGAGAAAATTCAGTTTAGTGATTTAGGTCAATATTTATATGTTCATCACTATATTTAGATTTCATGGTAACACTTCAGTATAGGGAACACATACACATATATTTATATATAATCTATTTTAATCTCTATAATAAAAATGTATAATTCAGATTTTGATCTCCATATCCATTTACATATATTATATATATCTTCCAAGGGGTTTTTTCCCTCCTAGGACTTTTTTCCCAGTGTTAGCACGCTGGGTTTTTCTCCTAGGGGGTTTTTTCCACCCCTGGGAGTCAGCCGACATTGGCTTAATGTAGCACCATCTTGTATATGTTACATATTACCACGCTTGTTTGTACAGCTTATTTTTAACCACTTCCCTTTTTTCTGTGCTTCTAATATGTAAAGCTGCTTTGAAACAATTACCAATTGTAAAAGCGCTATATAAATAAATTTGACTTGACTTGACTTGACTTGACATATTCACTATTATCTACAACTTTTGCCTCAATTAACTCCTAATTTACTGCATATTAATAGTTAGTAAAGTTTTTGTAGCGCTTAAATGTAGAATTAAGGGATGGAGAATAAGGTCATGCAGAATAAGGCATTACTTGCTTGAGAGTATAGTTCCTAGACATATCGGCCTAGAAAATCACAACTTTTCATTTTCCGTCGGTCTTAGTACATGATGTAGCTACAGAAGAGTCAAGTTTTAAATATAGGAAACTATATATAAATATATATCTAAACTCTTTGGTCATTTTTGAGCGAGATGCTAACAGTCTAATCAGATTCAATGAACTATGCTAAGCTATGCTAAAAGTGGTACCGCCAGACCCGGAGATCGGCTAAATGGATTCGAAAACGGTAAAACTCAACTGTTAAACTCTAGGGGAGTTAGAAAATGAGCCTATTTTCAAAAAAAAGTGGAGTGTTCCTTTAAATGTAGGTATGGAGTACAATTAAGGGATGTAGAATAAGGTCATGCAGAGTAAGGCATTACTATGTGCTTTATAAGTACTAATAAACAACCAATATACTAGTAATATGCAAGCTAATAAGCAACTAGTTAAAAGTGAGAAGTGAACCCTAAAATAAAGTGTTACCGATTTCATTATATATTGTATAATGTTCAATTTGATGATTAATCAGCTTACTAGCATTTGCATGTATTATTTTAGCTTTTATCCAAAACGAATAAGCTTTGGAAAGCAAAGCAGCATAATTTGCCAATGCTGATTTAGTTTGTTTTTGTATGTTTTTGTAAGTGATAATAATTAAATGGTATGATAGTGACAGCTGATTTATATAGATATTGTCCTCTTAAATAGCTATATACAGTTAGCTAATTTGTGTAATGTAGCCACCTATTTTTGTTTGTAAAACTTTAAATTACGATTATCAACATTTTCATAGTTTCTTTAACACTGAATTAAGTGAGAAAGAGTAACTATCTATACCATTAAACCTGTGTTTTTTTTAGTATTTTTTATATTCTATTATAGTTTTTATTCACTTTGAATTAGCTTTTGTTTTTATATTTTCAGTTTTCATTTCAATTTGTTACAATTTTAATAATTTTATGTGCTATTGTCATTTTATTAGTGTATTATAATTTTATTTTTGTTTGTTTTAAATATTACAATTTAGGTTTGATTTATTTTTATTTCTGTTGTAGTTTTAGTTCATTTTTAGTTATTTCTTTATTTACAGTTATTAATTTCAGTGATTTAACTGAGGGGCTGTTTACACAAAAAAAACTTTTATGCGTTTTGGCTGTTCATTTACACAATAACGTGTTTTGGCGGCCTGAAAATGCAAACTTCTGAAAACTGGTTTCAAAGTGCTAGTTTTTGAAAAAGATATCGTAAACTACAAAAACGCAAATTTGTGAAAACGGTGACATCCTGCGCATGCATATTACGTGTTCAAAGTGACATCGCCAACTACTGGCCTGTTGTGAATAAAAACAGTGTTTTTAGTCGTTTTTGCGGATACGTGTGAACAGGAATCATTTTGACAATGTTGTCGTTTGTACGTGAAAAATGCAAAGGAAAAACTTTGCCACTTTGAACATCATTGTCGTGTAAACAAACCCTGAATCTTATTTCAGTTAATTGCCAAGGTAACATTTCTAATTTTCCATTGGCTTATGTTTTTCAACGAAAATTCATATTTTATATTATTTTAGCTTTATTTCATGGATATTTTTCTTACAAAAATGCATCACTTGGCCTTTATTAACCCCCTGGAGTCGTGTGGATTACGTTTATGATCAATGGATGCACTTCAAAATCTCGAGCACCATTCACTAACATTATAAAACTTGGAAGTGCTAGGATCATTTTTTAAATATAACTCCAATTGTGTTTGACTGAAAGAAGAAAGTCATATACACTTAGGATGGCTTCAGGGTGAGTAAATTATGGGATAATTTTCATTTTTGGGTGAACTATCCCTTTAACAAATGTTTTTAACAATAGTTTTAGTTAATGATGATAACCCTGCCTTGAACAGAACTTTGGTGTGGTTTAACAATTACATTTGCGATGATATTAACTGTTTTACCATAAAGTTGCTGAATCCCTTTACGGTCATCTTCAGGAAGCTCGAAGTTCTCCGTGTCCATCCACTGGTAGAAGGGAGCCATGATGGCGGATGGGTCGTTTGAATGTTCCATTCCCAGGGCGTGACCCAGTTCATGAAACAGCCACCAGGAACACATCATTACCTGAATGAAAGTAAGCGAGAACCATGACAGATTTGGCTAACCTTAAGTAGCATTCTGTATAACTGAGCAGTGCACATTAAAAACAACAATTCTGAGATGCTAAGAATAGATAGCACAGAATAACTGCTGAGAGTTATTATTCTTTTTCTCTCAGATCTTGTTTTGAGGCATTCGGTCCACAGCAGGGAAACATCAAAGAATGAATAAAGCTTTTCCGATACAGACATTCCAAACATTCTCATGAAAAGGTAAGGCTGATTCAACGCAATTCATTAAAAAAAAACACTTGCTTGGACTTGCCTTCCTCTTTCTTACACAAATATTCAAACCTAGCAGATTTAAGATTATTAGAGCTAATTTATTCATGTCTAAACAAGAACCACCATCCATACTGACACAAACAAGCGAGAACCCTGGGAGGCATTCCCTAACTTCTGGTGGTTGTGCTCCTTACCCAACAAGTCGCGGTTGCCGATGGTCCAAGGTTCTGCTGCATCGAAGTGCGTGTCTCCTCCTATGCCATTGCCTGGGAAGTAAGCATGGGCCAAGAAGCCTCCTTCACCGTCAAACGGACTGGCGTCTCCATGGAAGCCGTCGGCGAAGAAGAGCATGATGTCGGCAAAGTTTTCAACCTTATCTCTGATGTCACTGTAAGGGATCTCTCGGAATCTCAAAGGAGTGACGCTTTCCCACACTTTGAAGGCTTTTCTGATGGCCTCAAACGTCTCGTATTCCCCAACTTTAGGCGTGTAGTTCTGTATGCTGAGAAAGAGATAAGAAAGGGTGGATTGGAGAGGCCATCAGAGAAAAGTAGGCCATAGGAAAAAGAGGAATATAGAAAGGAGAGGGGGAGAGAAAGTGATTTACATTACAGACAAGTCACACAGGAATTTTGGCCCTGGCTGCAGTGGAGCAGAATCGTACAGTAAGGCCAAAGATGACTTTTCCATAAGTGTAGTGCGTATTTACTAAAGCATAGCCACAGCCATATCTAAACGTTTATGACAGCAAACCTCAATTAATTGGTAATGGTTTGGACGAGAGTTAAAATGCAGTTTAAAATGCACTTCTCCTTTATTGATCCAGCAGAGTAGGGTTAAGCTTGTCTCTTACCAGAATGTGATCTCATTTTTATCCCATTTCAGTCCCTGGATTGCATAGCGCTTCTTTCTCAGGTTGCTTTTCAGTTCGGCTCCAAACTTGTCTGGGACGCCACAGCGGGGCCTCTTCATTGCCCTGGCAATCAAAGTCCAATACATTAGATCATTCACCGCACAACAGATTTAATTTCAGTGATTTTGGACAGGATGGCCGTTAATTTCTGTCCTCATATATTCTACATCTTCCGTGCCTCATTGCACACCAGTGGAGGACTGCTGACACAATGCTCTAGTTTTCCATTCTCTCCTTCCATGACTAACAACCGCATAACTGATGGGCCAAAATAATTCCACAGAGATATCTATAAGCTCTTGAATCTCCTGAACTAGCCACAGGTGTTCAGAAAATGCGAGATGGATCACATGGAGGAAATAATGTATCATCTAGACTTATTTTTTGTCATTAACATACATATTTATTTGAATGAAATGCAATCCTCCACATGGCAGCACTAATTACACTACACGGTAATATACTGTTGCTGTCTCTTCAAGCATGTGGGTAGTTGACTTACTCTAGAGTAGCGGGATCCATGTTGCCAGTGACTGTCAGGCCATAGAAACTCTGCATGGCAGCGATGGCAGAGGAGACGGAGTGAGGAGAGCGGGCCGTATGTGTGCGGAGATCACCAGGTGGCAAATAACCATATTGCTGTAGCCATGCCTAGAACGGGACAGAAAGAGAGACACAAATATTCATTACTGAACTTAATTTTACAACTATATGAATAGATATTAAAGTGATGTTTTCCTTTTTTATGTTGAGATGCATGAGGACATACTGTCATGCAGATCTGTTGTATGGCTGCAATATTAAAATCAGTTGCTAAAGTGTCCCCTTTTACCTAATTCGTTTTTTTAGAGGTATCTGCAAAAAATATTTTCTTAATCCCTATTTGTCTTGTTTTTCAGTAAATTGTTAACCAAATTGTTAAATTTGAGAAGTAAAAAAAAAATTGACTTGTTTTTAATGAACACACTAGCTTTCAAAAGTAAGGGTTTGGGGCCCGAAAGTTGGTCAATCACTATAAAAAATGCTGGGTTAAAACAACCCAATTTGGGTTGAAAATGGACAAATCCAGCAACTGGGTTGTTTTAACCCAGCGGCTGGGATAAATGTTTTCCCAACCTGTTGGCTAGTTTTATTTAACTCAACAATTGTTTAAAAATTATTGCATTGCTTGCTTAAAATGAACCTAAAGTATGTTGGAAATTAACATTTATTAATATGTTTAATAAATTAGCATTTATTAATAAGTTTAATGAATAATAATTAAACAAACATTAAATCGATTATTAATAAATAAGCAACCTTTTCATTATTATTGTTGTCTCTACTAGTAATTATGTGTCTGATTTTAATTTCCAACCTATTTTGTAATTTTTAAACAATAGTTAAATAAAACTGCCCAGCACGTCTGCAAACATTTAACCCAACAACTGGGTTAAAACAACCCAATCACTGGGTTATTTTTAACCCAACATTTTTTAAAGTGAGAGTGATGGTAAAGACTGTTACAAAAATTGCTGTTTCGAATATTCAACATTGATAATAATCAGAAATGTTTCTTGAGCAGCAAATCATATCAGAATGATTTCTGGAGACTGGAGTAATGACGCTTAAAATTCATCATATACTTTAAAATATATTGAAATAGAAAACCATTCTTTTAAGTTGTAATAACATTTTTTTGATCAAATAAATGCCGTCTTGGTGTGCATAAGAGACTTCATTCAAAAACCATTTTAAAAGTCTTACCGACCCCAAACTTTTAATTTAATTTCTCTTACCCCATTTCAACAATATATTCATTATGAAACAAGAAAAAAGCAATTTGCCAATAAGTAAAAATAAACTAAATTTGCAATATATTCTATTTTTTATTATTTTATGCAATTTTCATTCTTAAAGGGTTAGTTCACCAAAATGAAATTTCTGTCATTAATTAAGACCTTTGTTCATCTTTGATATTTGGTTACACTTTATTTTACAGTGCCGTAGTTACATTGTAATTACTCAAATAAGTACTGAGTACTACATGTAACTACTACATAAACTACATGTACTTACTGTAGAGTTACAGTTAGGGTTTGGTTTAGGGTTAGTTACTTGTAATTATGCATAATTTACTGTTATTACTATAGTAAGTGCATGTAGTAATGTGTAACTAGGGCACTGTAAAATAAATGTTACCAGATATTTTGATAAAATCCGAGAGGTTTTTTTATCCTCCATTGAAAGCAACGAAATTACCACATTCATTGTTAAAGTCCATGTGACTACAGTGGTTCAACCTTAATGTTATGAAGCGACGAGAATAATTTTTGTGCGCAAAAATAACGACTTTATTCAACATTCATCTCTCAGTATCGGCTAGTATAGGACAAAAAACCTCTCGGATTTCATCAAAATATCTTAACTTGTGTTCCAAAGATGAACAAAGATCTTATAGGTGTGGAACGACATGAGGGTGAGTAATTAAATTTAATTTTTGGGTGAACTAAGCCTTTAATCAAATGTTAACTTGTTTTAAGGACGTTTAGCTTTTCTTTTACTGGACAACCAGACAAAATACTGATTAAGAAAATGATTTTTCGTATAAAGATATGGTATATACAGCATATAGCTTAGCAGTTGAAATTGACTATGCACTGAATCAATAGCTTTGATGAGTGTGAACTGGAAATTGAGTTGAAAACAAGAACTTGGAGTTGGCAGGAGTGTAACGAGGACGAGGTTCTTTACCACAATTCAAGAAACAAAAGTACACTGTAACAGGGCCTCTATTCAAAATTCACTTAAAAGAAATGCATATAAACAAATCTATATATCAAGTATGTGTCCAGACTGATTTATGACCCTGCTTTCCTTTGAGGCTCAAGAAAGAAGCTACATTATCTC
This sequence comes from Culter alburnus, assembly GCA_028476615.1. Lineage (NCBI taxonomy): Eukaryota > Metazoa > Chordata > Actinopteri > Cypriniformes > Xenocyprididae > Culter > Culter alburnus. The sequence continues at coordinate 695,609 of JAOTNS010000516.1, forward strand.
TGTCTTGAAACTGCACCAGTGACGACATAGGATAGGATGATAGATGAGATAATGAAAGGTGAAATGTTATCTGTCTGTGACTCCCTCAGGGAGACGAGATACTGTCTCCAGTTAAACCAAACTGTCAGTCAGTAATTTCCCAGGGAATTTCTGGTTAATACCATTGAAACCTCAGAGACAGAGCCTTTATCCCGTAATCCCCCGTTCCCTACCTCCTCCACCACTGTGTCTCACATGCAACTTCAGGAATGAAGGGCAACAATGCAGACACACCCCTGTGGGGCCTCAGTACACCCTCGTTCAGCTGAGAAAAACATGTGGATCATATGATTTGGCTGTCGTAGCTTGTGTGGTCTTTGTGAGTAAAGTGTCAACAGAAAGACTCCTCAGCATGATCAGCATGTTTTATGTCTATAATGGTGCTCTTTGGCTGAATGTGTTTTTGAGAGTGTGTTTTGGCCGCTGATGTGATTACGTCCACAGTCAGATGCTTCAGAGCATGTATTCCAAGTTGATGTAATCCTGGAAATTTAGTTTTTTGTAAGAACTTCCTGTTTTCTCGTACTCTTTATTCCTCTTTATTCATCTATTTATTTAGTTCCTGAAACCTATTTTTTTCAGCAGCCTGTATTTCCCTAACATCCTCACAATGCTTCTCCATTCCTTACTATCATCAGACAGTGAATAGTGCAGTTTCTTTGGCTGTCTGTGACTCACTCGCAATCCTCCACAGCACAAACAAAGCTTCAGTGTGTTATATCCATATGAGGGAAAGAAGGCTGTTCATGGGATATGGATTGGTGGGGGGATGGTGGAGATTGTGATGGATGAAATTAACTGAAAACAGGACAAACATCATGCATGATTTCTTTGCTGTTGCACAACATTTCTCGCATCTCTCAAAAACAAGTTCGAAATTGGAACTCAACCCCATCCTGGCAGAGTCTCCATCTGTTTGCAAGTACTTGTTGTCTTCCTCATAGAGGAAGTCATTTCTGTGAAAAGTAATCTTTAACTTTTCACAGAAAAGTTAACTCATTCTTCCGTGGAGTTATAAATACAATTTGGACACATGAGATTTGCATGAATTACTGGCTGTGCCATCCTTGACTTCTGTGGTATGCTAAAGTGGTGGTGCCAGTTTTACAAGATGACTGGTCTATGATTATGTCATTATACTAAGAATCAAGACAAAGTACTCGGGAATACTTGCACTGGCAAAGATCTATGTTGGGTTTGTACCTGTAAGTATCCAAAAATAGCACATGTTTTATCATTTGAAATAACTGTGATGTCCCTTGTATTTGTAATTCTATGAGGTGATCTTGTCATAGCCATCCACACTTATTTCAATGACCAATTTCTATATTTTTTGTAAATTTTTCTAGTCGACTATTAATCGTTCATTTAAGCCTTATTCGACTATAATTGCACATTTATATTAATTCAATTACTTAAATATATACTGAGGAGAATACTAAACCATAATTGGCCCTTCGCCGGGAGTTTGATTGACAGGCGATCTAACCAATCATAACGCCGATTCCGTCATTTTGTCCGAGAAAGCAGTCAGGAGTTAGAAGATTAACCTCGGTGGACTTGAACTTGAAAAATGGTGTGACGTCTTTCTGCGTTTGAAACAACATTCCTTCTGATGTTCATTCATGTATATTTGATGCTATAAATGAACTAGTAGGAAGAGATGATCTGTTTACGAGCCGCTTGAGCTGAGGCACTACAGCGATCTGTCACGACACATTAAAGAGCCACATTTTGTTCTAATTTCTCAATTTGAAAGCTGGGACTTTGTTTAATATCATAAGTAACCTGCTCTGTCTTGTCTGTCGACGTGTTGTCAGTATCCTCTTTGCTCTGCGATGTATTTTTCACTCTGTGTGGCGTGACGGCGCCATGGCTTGTCGGACAAAGCAACAGTAACTAAGGGGGGCGGGTCTTTGCGAAGGGTCAATTGATTGATTAAAATATATGTAGGCGTAATATAGCAAAGCACCAGCAAAAGTAATGATTGAGTGTTTGGGGGGGGGCATTTTAATTATTTATTAATAAACTAGTGTTTTCTGAGTCAGCATCGGCTGCGAAGATGAAGTTGACGATGCTGACTCGCAATCTCCGCATTATAGTGGACGCGCCTATAGAGAGAAATGCACCTTTCATGCTGATTACATAAGAGTATTTCTTTTCAGTTTGAATTGGTTCATTTAAAAGTAGACATTTCAAGCTTTCTATAGATATATTTCTCATGGCTGTGAGGCATGTAGCCTATACGTTCATTTTTGTGACACGCTTCAATTCAGGGAGGCCGAGACAGCAGAAAGTGCATCCTGTTTGCTTTCTTCATTTTACAAAGACACAACATTTTCTTGTTATTGTGAGTTTACACAAATAAAAAAAGTACAGTTTTGAATGATGTATTACTCTTATCTGTATGACCAAAAATGGAGTATTTTAAGTTGTTTCCGCTATTGTCAGAAAAAAAAGTACTTTAACACTTGGATATGTGCCTAATAATAGCGCAAATTTATCTAGGTTAACGTTAGAGCAAGCAGCCATGTTTCAAATGATAAGCCATATATGAGGTCGATGGATGATAGGCGAATGTTTGGATTTCCTGCCCGACATACTAACTAACAGACTAATAAAATATTGGTCGACTAATGCAGAGTTCACACTGCACAATTTTAGCCCTGATTTTCACTCGCGAAACCGCTGACAAATGCCCGAAATCTGAGGCAAATCAGTGCTCGTCAATCACGCAGTGTGAATTATCAAAGATGCATTCTGAGAGAGAATCGACGATGCATCGCCGACGCCCGTGAGATATTTGGCATGCTAAATAGCAAATAGCAGCTTCTTGTGGGCTACCATTTTTAATAACAACTCCAGTCTCGTGCGGTCTCACTTGTGACCTTGCGTTATTTCCTTATCACTTCTCGCATGTGTTTGGTTGTGAAACGTAGTTTGCGTAGTGTCGCGATTCTCCTGTCGCCGATCCATCATGCAATGTGCACACAGCAGCGACTGAATGCTACCCCAGATAGTCGTGCAGTGTGAAAAGAACAGTGATCTGACCACTTTGAAAATCGTGCAGTGTGAATTCATTGACCAATTTCTATATTTTTATTATAAAGAAAAAAATCACCTCCCCTTACGCACCAGGGTGGTTTCAGGTGGGTGTAATAAATCACTTCCAATGCAATGGAAACAAACAAACAGCTTGCTTGACACATGCCTGAAAAGGTACGACAGCATGCAATACCTTTTCTGATGTAAGAAAAGGAGCAGTAGGCACCATTTTGTGTTTGTGTGCATATGCACGGTAAAATCAGAGAGACTTGAGAGAAAGACATGCAATTTTAAGGGAAAATGAGTCACAACTTCCATTTACCCTGGGCCAATGGAATAACACAGAATCTGGGTGAGCATGTGGTGAATCCAAATCCAGTGAAGCCAAATCATAAAAATGCAGTTCAGCTGCTCAGGTTACGTTAATGAACCTCAACAGCTGGCTAAATGTATCAAGAGAGAGATGGTCAAAGAGAAATGCTTAATGTCACTGGACTGGAGTTTGTTTCACGAGAAAAAAAAAAATTTACTATGCAAATTCATGCACCTAAATTCCTTGCATATCATTTTAATGGAAATAAATGATTTTCTTCTGTGGTTATATGGTCTTTATGGTTTTATTTTCAATGATTATTTTTTATGAATACTGTTGAATGGAAAAATCAGATATAACAGTTATAATCATCTTTCCAGCCAATGTATTTTATGGATCAACTGGTCAAATTTTTACACCTGGAGCACTTGGCTGTTTGATGACGGGAAAAATAATATTTTTAAATGGAAAGTGCATAATAGGAACATTAGGGGATCTTGGATATATAGGAAAGGCAGTTGGAAACTATCTTTTTCTTACTGCAGTAGTCTGTGGGTTGTTTGGCCTGAAGCGACACAGGAACTGGACAATTTGTAGTCCAATTCAGCCTTTCATTTCTCTGTTATTCTATCGTTTCTGAAATGACATCATTTTTCAGCCTACAGTAACTTCTATTCTTTATGCAGACTTGCATCATTCACACCCCACCACATTTCCTGCCAGAAAAGATCAATCCCATTTTTTTCCCATCTCTTTGTGTCTCTTTTCTGTAACATGCCACCCCCTTCAACATCCCACTTCCTTCCTTACACTTTGACACTACATCACTAACTGTTGGCATCATCTCACATCTGTTCTAAAGCCGTGTGGTCAAGGCCGTACGGAAAATCCCTTGGCCATTTCCTCTGCTTCTGTCCTAAAAAAGAATGTGACTAGCTATATATGTGGCCAAATACACATCCCAATAAAGTACTCTGATGCAAAACTCCCTGGAAGTTCTTCATAAATGTAGTAGCACTCATCAGGTGACTTATCCATGACCGCTGTCTGCTGCTGTCAATGACGAGAAGTGCATTAAGTGGTTAGTGTGGGAGTATTTAACCATAGTCTGGCTTTCACAACACAAGGAGGTGGATATAAACACTAATATTGTTCAAAACCACAGATGTGGATGAGTCTATAGCGCAAGGATATCCTTAAGAAATCAGGAAAACTTCCTGCAAGATTGTGATGACTTCCTGTTAGCCAAAGAGAGGAACAAAAGAGTCCATATGGAGTTTTCTGCCTCCTCATTTTTGACCATAACTAAGGACAGATGTCATCCATTACATCCCGCAGCTTATAGGAGCAGAAAAAAACCTCCCCCCCAAACTCATCCTCAGCATATCCATCCACCCTCTGACCACCACATTACAGTCATGACTTTCCTTCCTGTTTTCTTGTGGTAATTGGTCGTTCTTTTTTGCATCCTCAGCATCTTTCAATCTCTGCGGTGTCTCACTTGACCTTAATTCAGAATCCTCCACTCCTCTCCTATTTTCTGAGTGTTTACTTTGATCACTGAGCAGAGAGATCAGAGGTACTAAAAGCTAAACATCTGTGAATGCTGCTGACTGTCAGCTGATAAAGGCTTTCCCATATAAAGAGTTGATTTCAGAACCTCACCATGTTAGTAACATCCACACTGTAATATAATCCTTTCTGGTTTTCACTCTTCTTTTCAGAGTTAAAAAGGGAATGATGAGTTATAAAGAGATCTATAAATTAAACCTTTTTCATTTCAAATGTTCAACTGGGTAAATCTCTTGAAAACTTTTCACATTATATTTTATGAAGCACTATTGAGTTGTTTTGCATCATGACATTATTTTGTTTCTCACAAGATTCTCAAAATGACTGATTATTGATTTAATCAGCAGCATAAATTAAAGATGAAGGGTGAAATAAGATCTAGACATAATATTTATTTATTAATTAGAGATGCGCCGATACTAAATTTCTCCACCGATAACCGATTATTCAGATTAATATCTGCCGATATTAGTTTGGTGGTTCTGCCTTTAATACCTTCTTTTAAATTAATGATTGTTTCATTAGAATTATTAATTAATCATTATATTTTTAATTCTTATATTTTAAAGAAATGCAAATAAAAACTTTATTCTTTCTATTTCATCAACTTGTTTCAGAGTAACTGGTATCAGTAATAAACATAAACATTACCAAATTAATATTAACACATTAACTATGTTATTAATTCATATAATTACTATTAATATTGAATATCATACTAATTTCTTAGTGTTTTCTTTACACAAAGCACAAATTCAGTGCATTTTCCTGCCCTCTTTTGATTGACATGATATATCAGCCTGAATATCGGTTGTTTTTAAACTATCGACCATGACGTGAAAATTTGCTTTTATCGGCCAATACCGATTATTGGCCGATATATCGGTGCATCTCTAATATATATAAACACACAAATATATACAAATCTTTAATGAGAATGAGATTTTTTTGTGCTTCTAAATGAAAATTGGAGATGCTTAATGCCACAATGCGAAAAAAGTTTCACTTTCTTCATGCCAAATATAATTTTGTATTTCCTGATTTTGTGGTTAAATATGACACACATATATTCTTGACAGGTATTGTGAGATTCACAAGCACCCTTATTTCTTAATCTCCCTACATCTGTAAGCATGAGTCTTATCTCATACAATCTGTTTTTATATCAAGAACTGACCTACTTCAATGCAGGTCAAGCGTATCCATGCATGTATTAATGAATAGTAACTATTGCCAAAGAAAGTTTTATCTACTTAGAGGTATGTTTGCTTTTGACTTTTGTTAGACTATGTTATTTATATGGATTTCTGTACAGCTTCTAATATGCATTGTGATCTCCAAACACAAGATAAAACATCTGTTATCAGTGATAAACATCGTCTCGACAATAATGCATGATACTCACCTCAGGTTTCGTGTCTTGTTTTGAGGACGATCTGTGCGCGCACACAAATAATAGGAGCAACAGCTCCGTCAACCCGCTCCAACTCATTCTTCAGTCCTTTGTTGAAAACACGATAATTACTCTTTATAAAGTTTGGCTGCTCTTTGTAACTGTCAAAACATAACCACGCTTTTTAAAAGACTAGCGACTACCACTTTTGTGGTACGAAATCGACGAGAACTTTGATTTCTCCAGGAGAAAGGGAGAATACTGAAGTTTATCAAAATGTAAACAATTCTACTGCTATAGATTGAATCGCATTGACTGGAACTCTATAGTCATAAACTCATTTTGTTTTATGCATTACGCGCTGAAATGTTGCATGAAGAGAACGCGGTGTAAATATAAACAGTTGTCCTTGGAAAATATCTCTTGTCTTAATTCTCTTTCATTGCGATAGTTGATTCAAATCTTCTGTTTCATATGCACAGCAGCCCCTTTCTCCGGGCTGTAGACGTGGTCGCTCGATAGGTGTTGCCAAAAACTGATCCTGAAAAGCCAAAGCCCTCCCTCGTCAACATTAGCCCATCCCGCTGCCGTCCACTGCTCGAACCTGATGGCCTTACTGCTGACTATCTTCAACCGCTTTGGTTGGCTCGACCTTGTGGACAGAGAAAATACTGCCACAGCTTTTCCCCCTCCCTGACTATCCTATTGTTTAGCTTTTGCAATTTTAATTCATGGTTTTGCTTGACATTCGTTTGGTGTTTTGTGGTACTTGCATGACAGCTCAAAACACTGTTAAAGAAAACAAGCATGACAAAATGATTAATTTCATCTGACTGAATGGAAAAAGATGTGCATAATGCCAGGGCTTTGTTATTGTGACAGTCTTAGAATTAAGTATGAGTGTGTATGGAAGTCATTTGAAAGTCCCTACCATTATAGAAAAACATGTATATGTCTATTTCTTTGACTCAGGTTTACAGGAATCTAATTTTTAGATTGGGAGCATTTTAGTAGGATAGCATAGTTCACCCAAAAATGAAAATTGTCATCATCGTCACCCTTATGTTGTTCCAAACCTGTATGAATTTCTTTCATCTGTTGAACACAAAGGAATAATGTTGGTAACCAAACGGTTGTGGGGCACCATTGACTTCAAATACTATGGAAGTCAATGGGGCCCATTAAAGTGTTAGTTCACCCAATTCATTAATTACTCACCCTCATGTTGTTCCACACCCGTAAGACCTTTGTTCATCTTCAGAACACAAATTAAGATATTTTTGATGAAATCCAAGAGTTTTGTTTTTTTTAATCCTCCATTGAAAGCAACATAATTACCACATTCAATGTCTAGAAAAGTAGTAAAAACATTGTTAAAATAGTCAGCGTGACTACAGTGGTTCAACCTTAAAAGGTTAGTTCACCTTCGTTAATCTTCAGAACACAAATTAAGATATTTTAGTTGAAATCCGATGGCTCCGTGAGGCCTGCATTCACAGCAATGACATTTCCTCTCTCAAGATCCATTAATGTACTAAAAACGTATTTAAATCAGTTCATGTGAGTACAGTGGTTCAATGTTAATATTATAAAGTGACAAGAATATTTTTGGTGCGCCAAAAAACAAAATAACGACTTATTTAGTGATGGTCGATTTCAAGACACTGCTTCAGGAAGCTTCGGAGCGTTATGAATCTTTTGCGAATATTGAATCATGATTCGGATCGCGTGTCAAACCGCCAAACTGCTGAAATCACGTGACTTTGGCACTCCGAACAGATGATTCGACACGGTGATTCATTTATGCTCCGAAGCTTCCTGAAGCAGTGTTTTGAAATCGGCCATCACTAAATAAGTCGTTATTTTGTTTTTTTGGCACACCAAAAAATATTCTCGTCGCTTTATAATATTAACATTGAACCACTGAACTCACATGAACTGATTTAAATATGTTTTTAGTACATTAATGGATCTTGAGAGAGGAAATGTCATTGCTGGCTATGGAGGCCTCACGGAGCCATCGGATTTCAACTAAAATATCTTAATTTGTGTTCGAAGGTCTTACGGGTGTGGAACGACATGAGGGTGAGTAATAAATTACATTATTTTCATTTTTGGGTGAACTAACCCTTTAATGTTATGAAGCAACGAGAATACTTTTTGTGCACAAAAACAAAACAAAAATAATGATTTTATTCAACCATTTTTCCTCTTCCCTGTCAGTCTCCTACGCAGCTGATGCAGTGAATGCAGTTCAGTGCTTCCGTGTTTACGTCTGAACGCTGGCTTCCTGCATCAGCATCACACACATGCTGCTCACATGACCAGGCGTCGACCAATACTGAGCCACCGTTCGTACGTAGAACCTGGAAGCGAATGACAGGGAAGAGACAAATTTGTTGAATAAAGTTATGTTTGTTTTGTTTTTGCGCACAAAAAGTATTCTCGTCACTTCATAACATTAAGGTTGAACCACTGCAGTCACGTCGACTATTTTAACAATGTCTTTGCAACTTTTCTGGACATTGAATGTGGAAATTTCATTGCTAAAAATATAATTATCTTAATTTGTGTTCCGAAGATAAACAAGGTGTGGAACGACATGAGGGTGAGTAATAAATGACAGAAATTAAATTTTTGGGTGAACTAACCCTTTAACTGTTTGGTTACCCATATTCTTCAAAATATCTTCCTTCATGATCAACAGAAGAAAGACATTCATACAGGTTTGGAACAACTTGAGGGTGAGTAAATGATGACAGAATTTTTATTTTTGTGTGAAATAAGCCTTTAACAGTCTTTCAGTTGCCATCTGACACACAGTTATACCTTTCTTGTTTGTACCGATTTTATGCCTTCAGTCTTGAGCTAAGGTTCAACACTGCCATCCACTGGTGGGATTCTGACATTGCACGTTGTATATATTGATAAAGAGAAAAACATAAATATATTTAATATCAAGCGTCTAATCAGGAGCCTATCTTTTACTTTTAGAAGAGCTTCATTCTTTATTGCTGGGCTGCCCTGAACGATTTGTGAAAATGTACTTCTATCAAATGGCTAAATTCTCAAGGTATGTTGACTGCAGATGACATTTTGAACCATCCTGGTGTTTCTGAAACTTTATGTATATCATTATCACTTATCTTGTGTTGCACACATCCATACAAGTTGACTTTCTCTAATAGTAAATCCATTCAGTAGGTAACAAAGTGAAAGATGATTTATTAAGCCATATAAGTTTTTCCATTGCTCAAGTCCAAGATTTTGCGACTTGGTGCATTGGCCTTGGATACAAGCAGTTTTCAAATGTCACTACGGCCATAAAGCCCAGCTTTGTGAAGTTTACGAATAGTGATCTTACTGACTCACTTTGCATTTGTAACTGTAATTCTGTAGCTTTTTTTTATACAGAACAATTTATACAGTTTTAGTACCCATACATACAAAATGTTAACATCCCAATATACACATACCCCTGCACACAAACACGTAGACTAAACACTTTTCCCCCCTCTGTCCTCTTTATGTGCCTCTGCATGGTTGTCATGGTGCAAGAGATTAGAGGCCAGTGCTCAGACAGATTGTCAACGCTTCCTCCAGTTTCTTCCTCACTGCGCTTGATGTGGCACACACAGAAGCAGTGCAGAGGAGTTTGATTGTGTTAGGGAGTGAGCGGATTAGGGATGCCTGTATGTGAAGAAAACTGTTTCCCTCAGACCACCAAGGAAGAGTAACATCACTGTAAATGAGATTTATAAAAGAAAGAAACAACAACAAAGAGTGTGTGCAATTAAAAGAATGGCAAATTCTGGATCTTGTCATGTATACACGGTTTTTTATTTCCATTTTTATCTTTTAGCTGTACCATGAAATTACAACTCACAGTCAAACTCATACACCCAATTCATTTCTATGGAAGATACATGTAAAAGTATCCAGACAAAGAACAAACATCACCATAGAAACAAACATTTCCACCAAGAAATATAGAAAGGGTTATCTTTTAAGCTAGATAGTGGTTCATCTCAGAATCAGTCAAATTCTACCTTTTTCAATAGCTACACTGACAATATTAAAGTAACAAGAGCTTACACTGACTAACATACAGGCATGTTAAACAATCTTACCCCACTCTTTAGACTAGTTGGTGTTAAGAGCAGTATATTGTCTAGTACTGTACAGCTGGACAGGACAAACATGGACACAATGGACATAGGTTGACAGGTCATATTTACAGTCTGGTGTTTTGGTGCTTTTCAGCTGTTAAAAGTAAAAGCCTGATGATTTAGTACAAGTAAAGAATATATCATGTGAATTTATCTAATGTAAAGTGTTTTAAATATCAGCTTGTCAAAAACACTGGTTCACACTTGGTTGGATCTAGGAAAACAATTTTATATGTATTTCCTCTGGGCTCCAGCTGTACTATCTGTGCTAAGCTTTTTAAAACATTTGAGCTTATTAAGAAAATTGATAAGAGCTTGAATTTTTGGCCAAAGGTTAATAACATTGTCCACTTTGTGCATGACCGCCCTCCAAAACATAATGGAACAAGGTAGTCTAACAAGATCTTTTACCAAATAAAAACTTTCTAAGAATCTGTTTTTAGTACATTTGAAATGATTAATCAGTATTCTTCTTAATATGAAACACACTCCCTACACATTTTACCATCCTTAATAAAAAATAGTACACCAATACAATAACTTTTAGCGAGGAACCAGTCAATTGTCTTCATTGGCTTTTGAAATTTTGCTCTGTTTCTCACCCAAAGCTATTGTTCAAATCCTTAGCTACCTTCAGATCTTAACTTTGGAAGAGTAAATAAAAACCATCATGACAACCTTGCACAGACAAAATAATTTACATTCATCAAAAAGAACATCACATAATATTTAAGGAAGTACTATAAGATATATTTAGACATTACATATATTAAAATACACAATGCAGGTATTTTAATATAAAAGATCAGGAACATTTTTTTTAACCAAGTTAAGACCCTCTATGATGTGATTACTTTGTGTACAAACAGTATTGTGTGTGGTGTTTGTTTGTTTGTTTTTTGGTGAACAGTCTAGAATTATGGTCCATAATTATCCTTCATAAGTTCCTTCTTCTTGTCAGCTATTAGATTGATCTCAACACTGTCTCTGATTTCTTTAACAGATCCTTGTGGAGAGCTCTCTGATGCTTGCTGAAGTTTTTGGAGGGCTTGGTTTAAAAAACTCATTGATGCCCCGGTGGCAGGAAGTTTGCAAGGTGGTGAGTTTGTGAGCGCTCATGATGCGACACTCTCTCTGGGCCCTTGGTCCTTGCAGGAGCTCGAGGTGCCTTGACAACTCCTCCATGGTGCTTCATATGTCCCTAGAAGTGATTAGATGTTATTTTATTTTCATGCATCTCTCAAATTGCACCAAGACATTGTACTATGTTAAACTGTATATTCACATTGAATGAACAAAATTGTTTAAGGCCACTCACCTTGAGTCCACTGCGACTTGCATACTCTTTTCCACATTCAGAACAGTGGTAGATTTTTTTCTCTGGCATGGGAGGTGGAAGACTGGGAGTCAGGGATATGCATACAGTTGAGTCTGTTTTGTCCATTTCAGTTCCTGTTGTATCTTTAAGGTCCACTTTATCCTTTGCGGTTGAACTAGAGTGAGTTTCCTTTATGATCTTCTGCACATGTATGTCAGGGTCCTCAGTCTCAGCTGCATCCTCATTTGTCTTGTCTACAGTGTCTGACACCATATCCGCATTAATACTCAAATCTGGAGTTGCCCTTTGACCATTCTTTGGTGTTTTATGTATTTTATCATCTGTCTTTTCTTCCTCTTGGGGGATTGATTTGGATGTTTGGACAAGGCTTTGGTCAGGCTCCTCTAGGCGTACTGTATGAGAAGACACACTCTCAGATCTCAGCGCAAGAAGAGAAGGTGGTGTTGATGTTTGATGTGGCCGAGGAACCCTGGATGCATTTTGAGCTTGTATACCAAGAAGATCCTCCAGATTTGATCTGGATCCAGAGCAAGAAATAGGTGAGAGAGATGTATTTTCACTGAGTTCACAGTTATCTCTTTGTGGACTGGCTTTCATTAGAGCAGAAATCTTTTTATCTTCCAAGGAGGCAGTGTTACTGGAAAGTTCAAAAGATAGTTCATTATTTGCAGAAGGACCAGTTGTTGCTGATGCTGACTGGGTGGCAGGAGGGACAAGGGATGCAGCAGATTCTACTGGAGAAGATACACTGAGAGAGAGCTCAGGGGGATCAGGTCTGAATGTTGGAGGTGAAGGGGGGGTTGGATTCAAAGAGGGGTCAGGGCTTAGGTCGAAAGCTGGTATACGACCTGAGCTAAATGAAGCAGGTAGGCTGGAGGTTACGGGACATACTGTGGGAGCAGTGCTCACAGCAAGGGATTCGGTATATCTAGAATCTGAAACTGATTGTAGATCATCGTGTAGTAACTGAACGTCCGTGCTAGGGCTTATCTCTGAAGCAGAGAGCTCAATAGACTGGGAATGGGACAAAGTATCACATTCTGTTGAAGTATCAGGCATGTCCTCTGGTGGTAGCTGTCCTCCTAAATGCATGCGGATATGATGTTGCAGCACAAGGGCATTGGTAAACTTCCGTTGGCATAAGGGGCAAGAATTCTGGGCACGACTGTTTGGTGGGCGGGCTCGATGGGTGGCAAGGTGTGCTCGAAGGCTTCCTTTAGTTGAGAAGGAACGACCACATAGCTTGCAGGGGAATGGACGCTCACCTAAATGAGTAGCCTGGTGCAAACGCAACGCCCTTGGGCAGCTTAACACCCGCAGGCACACGCTACACTGATTTGGGGCAAGTGTCCCAGCAGAGTTCATAAGTCCCAGGTAAGGTGACTCCTTGCTGAAGAGGGATGATGGTATTTGGACTGTAGATGATGGAAGTGAGGTGACCACATTTGTACTGAATGTGCTTGTGCTCATTAAACCACTGCTGCTATAGCTTAATGCACCTGTTACACTGTGGCTGCTGGTAGAAGTCTCCCCAATGGATGAACCCCAGTGTGAATGACTATGTGGCTCTTTCTCTAACTTTTCCACCAGTCTCTGCAGCTTTGATGTGTCCGAGGTTGGGGTCGAGATGGAGGGGGCAGTGGATGAAGCTGTGAATGGGAACGGGATATGTTGTTGCGGGGATGGCAGGAATGACCCAGTTGGAGTTGTCTGCCTGAGAAACCCATGGCCTGGAAGATGGTGAGTGGAAGATGCTGGGAAGAAGATTTTGGGTAAGTTGGCAAGCTGTGAGTAAGCAGAATGGGGGAGCAGAGTAGGTATAGGTGGGGTGTTCTCATCAAAGCACTGTTGTTTCACTCCTTTATATACCCCAGCAATGGAGGAGGTGGATGAGGCAGGAGATGAAAGAAGGGTGGAGGCCAGAGAGGATGATGATGAAGATGTTATTGAGGAGGTAGTGGATGTGGACGCTGCAGCAGCCGCAGCAGCAGCAGCACGGTTGAGTTGAAGGAGAGAGTGTGCAGTGGTCAGCAGAGCCAAATCAATACTAGGAGGCAGAGATGAGGTTGTGGCACGTGTTGAGGCAGTAGTGCCCTCAAGACTGTCACCACACAGATCATCCTCTTGCTGTTTCTGATGCTTCTGAATAGCATTTGTATTTGTGGAGGTGATCGTTTGTTTTTGTGCTGATCCCCCCATTGATCCCCCAGTTACAGATGCAAAAAGCGAGCAGGGAAACAACGAAAACGAGAGTTCAGGGTTTTGCTCACGATGGCGCAAGAAGTGGACCTTGAGGTTCCCTCTTGTGGTGAATCGACTGAAACATACAGGGCACTGGTAAGGACGCTCTCCTGTGTGTGAACGCAAGTGTATTTGCAGGGATGAATCACTGCTGAAGAGTTTCCGGCAAAATCGGCATGCGTGCTGCATGCGTCCCGACGATAAGACAGATGTACTTCCTTGAGCAGAGAGTTTTGGATCCTGTGAGGGGGCAGAAGAGACAGCTGCTGCTGGGAGAGATTGGTTTGGGAAGGTAAGACTACTGTTTCCACTGGCTCCTGTGGTGTTAGAGGATTTTTGAGATGATAGGCCAAGGGAAAGAGTGAGTGGATAGTTTGAGGCAGCAGGTGTGGACATTGATGAGGATGTGGCAGCACTTGTATGATTGGTGAAGTTTGCTGGAGTAACTACCCCACTGTCATACTGTGCCTTATGGGGGCGTAAGACATTGAAGAGAGGGTGGGCATGTTTAGAGGATTTAGAAGTGGTCTGAGGGGGTAGCAGGGATGAGAAACAGGCCAAAAGAGGAGCCACAGAGGTAGGGGGAGGTGATGACTTTGGTCGGGAGGGTCTGGGGTTGTTATCAGAACTTTTTAAACAGAGCTGTGGCAGCGATGGTAGTATGAAAGGCTTTGACTCCACTTCACAAGATCCTCCTCCCAGTCTCAATACTTGCCTACAGATTTCCTCTGTCATCTGCATCTGATGGATTTGCCTCTGCTGCAGCACACGTAGTTCCTCCAAGATGAAAGCAATACTGACGGGTGCACATGCCGGGGCTGAAGGGACTGTGCTTGGGCTGGAAGAGGGTGTAACTGGACTTGGGGGACCCTGAGGCACAGAACTGGGGCTTCCAGGATATGGAGGCACACAGAGAGAGGCAGCAGTGGAGGAGGATGAAGAAGAGGTTGTGGTTGCTGACACGCCTAACTTTGGAGAAGCCATGGGTGAGTGAGTGTGGTTTTGGGTAGAGAGCACAGTTGGTGCAGTGCTAGTGATAGGCTGATTAGTAGAATGGGATGGGATGTCAGGGATATGAGAAAGTTGAGACTCTGTTAGGTTTAAGGGAAATTGTATGGGATGGCAGGGGATGTGAAAGATAGGATGGTTTGGTCTGGTCAGAGAAGGTGTTGAGAGCCTCTCAATCGGTGGACTTGGGATTAAGGTTGATTGGCAGCTTTGAGTTGTTGAGTATGAGGAAGAGCAGGAAGAGTTCTTTGCAAGAGTAGAGGTGAGGGACTTCACTGCCAACTGCTCCTCTAAGAAATCAGAGAGAAACTATTTATGCAACAATTTATGCCATACAGATACTAGTCTAGTCTAATGTTATAATACAAGTCCAATAGGTGCAAGAATAAAAAACGGTCAGGAAACTGATACTAAACAGATAGTTATATTGTTAAAAATGCACCCATACACCATTTTAATTCCAAATCATGAAACTGATAAAGGTAGCCACTACATATACTATACTATACATACTATACTAATAAGTATAGTTCAGAACACAGAACTCATGTTTAATGTGATAGTTTCATCCTTACATCTACTATAAAACAATATGTTGTTAGTCCCGAGATTCTCCACGTTAGTGAATAAATACATAGATCCACTATTAATACTCATGAGTTCTAATGGTCTGGTGGTAGAACTTTTCTTAAGCGTGTCAGAGGTTCTGGCTTCTAATCCGCCCTCGTAGTTTTTTTTCTCATTAAAGCAAAAGATGTTCATCAGTGATCAGGGACACGTTTCTGTGCATTTTGTTTTGTGATTTCAACAAAACAAACAGAGAGATTGAAGCACTCAGCATGATTTCAAAAACACACACATTCCAGCGCCTAATCGCCTCTTATTTAACTCTGCAAGTCAACTAGAGATGTTTAATTTGTATTAGATACATGTGTACCGTGAGATGTTTCAAGAATTGTGGGGACAATATCGACCCTGGAAAAAAGTCCTACCTGTCCCACCAGCAAATTATGCCTATGGTTGTCAGTACAGTTTGATTAATTATTCTAATTGTATTATTTTAATTAATTTAATAAAAGAATTTTATATTTTAATCAGTCATTAGGCAATTGAGTAAAGAGAAAATAGATTATATAGTTTACAGTTAGTCTTGTAATTTAATTCATTTTATCCTCTCTAGGTTCTTGGTACATGTTCATTGTTTGTTGTGTGCTACATTTTTGTTGTTATTGCACATGTGAACCGACAAACCCAAATGCTTTTAGCCTTATAAACGTCTTAACCCGATTTCTAACCTTTAGTACTTTTCTTTTTATTTAGGTTGTTGTCATCTTGATTGCTTTCCAATTGTTTTTACTCGCTGCTTACACAAGCATCACCAAGGAAACATAGCATATGAGGCTCACACATGTAGAGGATACCTCTGGCTGACCTGTAACACTCTTTTTCATTTAAATGCCAACCAAAGTGTAGTATTGCTGTTCTAACCAAGACTCCCCACCTTCTGTGCCACATGAACATGTGCCTCCCATTATCATTTAACTTTTAATATTAAAAATGTATCTGTTATCATATCTCATAAAGCATGAAGAACATAATTTGTACTTTTAATTTTTACCTCTTTTTAAAGTCAGTCTTGTACATGGCTGTCTTCTCCGCTCTCTCCCTATCCCCTCACTACCTCTGATCTGAAATCCCATCCCTTGACCAGCTTACAATGCTTTTAGCACTGCTAACAGCCAACTTTGTTTCCACAGCAACAATGAACATGGACAATGAACCTCGCCACAAAGTTCCCAAACCCCTTCACCAGCCCACCTACCCACCCTCTAGACTGAGTAAGTGAATATATGCTATTACATCCCATGCATATTTAAACAAACCTTCTGTCCTAACCTAGCAAAGCCTGAAAGGTCAGTGAGCCTAAGTGCAATAGTCAACCACTAAAAACAGCCAAATTGCTTAAAATAAGTGACCTTTAGCATTAGAGCCATATCCAGAAACCAATATGAGGACATAACAGCATGAATACGAAATTAATTAGCGACCCATACACACTCATATACTAGCGAGAGATGCATAAAGAGTTTCCTGTACTTAAAGAACTCTAGAATTTAAGTCACAGATCAACACACTGTTATGCACGTACTTCCTGGCAGTTAATGCCTGACTGCACGACCACAAAGCCTCACAGAGACAATTAAGTCTCATGCCATTCCCGCTCAAGTGGCTCCTTCTTTCTCAATGTTGTCCACCTTTTTCCACAACCTTTTTCTAATCCCCTTTTCAAAATCCAGTTCAGCATATTACACATCTCTGTTCCCTTTAGGTTCGCTTTGCTGTTTGGTCTTCTCTTTCTTTAAATCATTCTCACTAGCCGTTCATACAATATCGTGGGTGGTCTAAATTCTTAGCTTGGGTCAGAAAATGATGAAAAGTACTAATTGGACATTCAACGGAAGCTGTTGGGATGTATTTATATGTAAATAATATTACTGAATTTCCTTTTATTTATTTATTTTTTTACTTTGCTTCATTTTTACTTTTCTTAAAACTAGAATCAGATATTGTAGACGTTTGAATCTGTTAATGTCACAGCAAACATCTCGAATGGCATTTGTAAGATGGCTCGCTGGCAGAAACAATGGAGATCTCTTACTAAACAGTAAAACATTTCTCACCATGTTGAAGTAGCCACGAAGTGTTGAGGATGGGGCTGAAAAAGTGCTGAGGTCTTTTTTGTTTCCGGCGTGACATGATGCAGGGGAAAGTCAATGGCTAAATGGCCCATGAGTGAAAATCTTTCTCTTTAAACTAAATTACAGCAAATCTCACGGCATCAGTTCTGAGAAACAATCAAAAATCCATGTTTCATTTATATAGAGAGCTACAAGGCCAAATGCCAAGTGCATACATGAGCAAGCAATGTCTCAAAAGTGAACTAAGCACTTGGCAAACTAAATCTATGTCTATTCAGTGTCTAACTAAAATCCAAAGACAACTCTCCACCTCTTTTTCCCCGTTTCTCTCTCAAACACAGCCTCGGCTTGTTCTCTCTGCATTTGCATTCAAATAACGCAGAACACCACCTACTCATGCATATACCCCTCCTTTCCCTTACACCCCCAAGTTTTAAGGCGTTCCCCTAAACCTTTTTTTCTCAGTCTCAGTATTGAGTATTTAATAATTAGACACCAGGTAAGAGCATGCAAGACTGAGATACAGTATACAGTAAGCAGTGAATGACATTTTTAACATATTTCTTGGTGCCTGTTGCCAAAAATCTGGCAGAGGACCAAATGTTAGTTATCATATAGTGTTATATTGCTTTATAATATCATATTCTCAGTTATGTGATTGCCTTTTCAAGTTAATCTCAAACATGACTGCAAACTTTAGTGCATTCAACAGGCATGCATTAAGTTTAATATGTCATTCTCATGTCAACGGCATCACTGTATTATTAAAATTTAGGCCAGATAATAGAATCTAAATGAATATCTACAACATTTTGATTGTCTATAATACAGATGTGTCATGTTTTCAGGTGAGTTCATTTCAGTATGTCATGATATTTATTTTAGAAAACCATCCTTGTCCTCCTCAGTATGATGTATTTCATGATGTGCATGCTTTGTTCTTTTCTTTCTTTCTTTTTTTTGCTTTCACAGCATTTGGTTAAGCATTATATTTTTTATAATATAATATTCTCAGTTATGTGACTGCCTTTTTAAGTTAATCTCAAACATGACTGCAAACTTTAGCTCCATAAAGTAATGCATTCAACAGGCCTGCATTAAGTTTA
The DNA here is from genome assembly GCA_028476615.1 of Culter alburnus. NCBI lineage: Eukaryota > Metazoa > Chordata > Actinopteri > Cypriniformes > Xenocyprididae > Culter > Culter alburnus. The sequence continues at coordinate 714,533 of JAOTNS010000516.1, forward strand.
TTATGTCTTTCTCATGTCAAAGGCATAACTGTATTATTAAAATTTAGGCCAGAAAATAGAATCTGAATGACTACCTACAACGTTTTGATCATCTATAATACAGATGTGTCATGTTTTCAAGTGAGTGCATTTCAGTAGCATAATTTATGTCATGGTATTTATTTTAAAAAATCATCCTTGTCCTCTTCAGTATGATATATTTCATGATGTGCATGCTTTTTTTCTTTTCTTTTTTTTTTTTTTTTTTGGCTTTCACAGCACTAATTCCTTACATATGTCATTTATATAATTATATTATTTGTATCAAAACTCTAGACTTTATTATTAAAAATGTTATAAATGCCAAAACACAATAAAGTGTTTAGCTAGCATTTGGATTCATGCTATAATACATCTCGTAAAATTCTTGCACAAATGTCATAATTACGTCAGCCAAATGCACGCGGAAACTACAGCTCTACTGTACGCGCGACCTGTTGCGTCCTCCGAGCGCGCGCTCTATGATCATAACCAATTATGATTCATATTTCTTATGACTACATGAAATACTTTGACGTTAACTGACATTTGGAGTGTGCGGATCGTAAATGGCATAAACACTTACCAGCAGACGACAATCTTTCACGGCTGTTTGTAAGATTAGGATAGATTACGTCGTACAGTGTCTGGCTCGTCATATCATCATTGCTGTTCCGGCATTTTGCCACCGTGATGCGCAGTCGTCTTTGACAGCAGGCAGTTCGACATCTAAATTATTTATTTGCTGTACTGTCGTTAGAACACTGTATATTCTGTTGTAGTCGTGACTGGTCACTTCTCACCCATTGTTTAGTGTTTGGTTTAATGGCACATTGCGATTTCGTAAAGTGATATTTCGCTATTTCTGTCATTCCCATAGTCCTCCCCTCCCTCGCTGCTCTGCTTCCTTTGTATTTGGTAAAAATGGCCCTCTCCCCGGCCTGAGCCTTTGTTGAGCACACAGGCGCTGCAGCATCGACGGATGTCTGTCTGAGAGTCTGTCGGTCCAATCCGGACACTGTCTCTGCAGAGTAATTAACGAGCCATTACGAATCATGTTTGCTTTCATTTTAACTGCGTAAAGTGCGAAGCTTTTACTTTTGCTTTAGCTCTCTGACTAATTTTCTTTTAAGAGCATGTCATTTAAATTTTTATAGAAGATCATTTTATAGGTAATCATTCTTGGGCTGCTATAAAAAATGCATTTCTATGAGAATGGTGTAAATATATCCCCTTGTTTTTTTGCTTTGATTTCACATGCCATAATATTGGAGTTGTTACTATAGAGTTCAGTTGTTCAGTAACACTGAGTAGCTATGTTGCTAACAAGTTGCTAAAAAGGACTACAACTACCACAAGGATGTAAGTTTATGTGCTTGATGAGTTGGATAATGGTTGTAGTCCATGAATAACATGTTAGAAACCTTTATGGCAGAGAGTGGCACAACCTAACACTTTTTGTCTTTGTTAAATCCACTTGATCTGAATATATATATATATATATATATATATTATATATATATATATATATATATAATATGTGTGTGTGTGTGTATAGGACAAACTAAAATATTTTGTCAATAAAATACAATTGACTTCTAAAATATATATATTTTCAAAAAATTAAAAATGAACAATGAACACCACAAAACAGCTATATAGCATAATTCAAAACAATAATTTCTGAATTTTGACTCAGTCTATACTACCGTTCAAAAGTTTGGGATCAGTAAGGTATCACACACAGTTTCTGGCAATCTCATGTTAATTAATCTTGAGTACCTATAGAGTAGTATAGCATCCTTCATATCTCCGAAAAGTCTTTAGTTTATCATATTTATAAAAGATACATACGCTGTACCGAGTCTTTCCAAAAACAGCCGAGCGCCTGGAGGCATGCCTTGTGAGCGGAGCTAAAGAGTGACGAGCATGTGCATCAATGTTTAGCAAAACAACTGTATTTAAACACACACAATACACCATCTGTTACAGTACATCTGTTACAGTACTGCCGACGACTTCTGTAAAGCTGAACGCGCGTTGATGGGTGTGGTTTTGCTCTGTCGCTCTGGTTGATGTGTGAGCGCGCTCTTCAGGGAGAAGTGCCCTTATGAAGAATTCGGACCTTTCTGATGTCACACGGCCCCATAATCGAAAAAAAGACCGCAAAGTTTATGAGGATTTGGAAGAGTATTTTTGGCACAGAAATACTCCATCATACGTCCAACTCATGTTTTGAAACTTTGGCCATGTTTAGCATGAGAATTCAACTTTTTAACAGTATAAATAAGTCAGTGTGCATGAAATAGCATTAGACCCCCCCTTAATGTTTTTAAAAGAAGTCTCTTCTGCTAACCAAGGATGCGTTAATTTGATCAAAAATACTGTAAAAACAGCTATAATTTGAAATATTATTACAATTTAAAATAACTGTTTTCTATTTTAATATATTTTAAAATGTAATTTATTCCTGTGATCAAAGCTGAATTTTCAGCATCATTACTCCAGTCTTCAGTGTCACATGATCCTTCAGAAATCATTCTGATAGACTGATTTGTTGTTTTTTCAGGATTATTTTATTTGATGAATAGAAAGTTCAAAAGAACCACATTTATGAAAGCTTTTGTAACATTACCATTAAAAAAATTGTTGTCAGTACAATTCTTTTTTTGTATTTTTTTTTTTTTTTTTTTTTTTGAAGAAAGAAAGAAAGAAATTAATAAGACTATTTAGCAAGGATGCATTAAAGTAATCAAAAGTGACAGTAAAGACATTTATAATGTTACATGCCGTTTGAACTTTTGAACTTTCTATTTATCAAAGAATCCTGAAAATATTATACTAAACTGTGTATTTTATATATTATTAAATATTTCTAATCATGTTTCTTGAGCATCAAATCAGCATATTAGAATTAACATATTAAAAATCAAGCCTTTTTTACAATTCAAAAACCAATAGACAATTCAAATTTGAATACACAATTTAGCATTATGTTTTCATTTCTTAGTTGTTCATGGCTTACATGTGTATAGGAATGTGTGTAACTAACAAAATAAATAACTTGTGCAGTGTGACACACTTTTTTCTGCTATTCACTTTTATTGTATTAAAGCCCATATAGCAGGGTGGAACACACTTCCAAGACTTCCAGTCTCTATACAATACATGACATGTTAATGCTCTTGAATGGAAAATGCCACTTGTAGGCTAATGTGGTGCACTGTTACTGTTTACTTTGGGTTACAATTAATAAAATTTTCCAGCACTATAAATACAATAAATGCAAATACAAACTCACATACACACTAGGTATATTATCAGTCAGTAAGTGTGTTATTATCATTACAAACATTATGACTACATCTGTCATGAGTTTGAGCTGATGGTAGAAATAGTAAAGCTATTTACAAAAGTCAAGTCTATTTTTAAAGTTTAAAAACTTTTTTTTAAATTTTGCAAGTACATGATTTACCATCCTGCTTTCATTACTTAAATGCAAATGAGTATGAAATATTATTAAAAACAGTATTATTGTTTTCTTTATTTTTCTATTTCTGTTTTTTTTTTTTTTTTCCCTCTGCAAGCCATCAATGATATTAATTTTGTTTGACATCCTCTGAAATGTCCTCAGAAACATCTGGTAAGTGGCGGTATTCAAACCCGGTGTCTGTATTTTCAAGCCATTTTGCAACGTATTCTTCATGCACTATAAGAAGAAAATGTATCATTAATAAAACTTTGTATAAACATGTTTTACTGACTGACAGTAATCAAATCATTGTTCTGTAGGGAGATTGTCTGGCTGTACTTACTCTCAGGTTGATCCAGAACTAAGCTTCCTCTCTCGAGCTTGTCTAGGTCCGACATGTTAGATGCCCATCCACTCTCACTCTCCTCCATTCCTCCTTCCATAGGAGTCAAAAACTCTGTGTTTCCTCTGGCCATCATCACTACTTTCTCCATCAACTGTCTGACCTGTTTCTCATCATCCTGCTGCATGTAGTTAATTACATGATACCTGTTTCCACATTTGTTGATCAGCCACTGCAGATCTTCTCCTTCACTCTCAATGTGCTCTTCAATCGTAGGCGTCCCCATCCAGTCACCTCTGTTGAACACCACTATACAGTATTTCCAGACATTTCGACCCAGGAGCTCCATGTGCTCCTTAACAGACCTCCTGTGTGCTTTAGTGAAGGAGACACCAGACTGAAGAACCAGCAAAACTGCATGAGGTCCTGGTGGACACATCGAAACACTTGACATGATCTCCTGCTTGACTGACTCTGAAGTCTCCTTTACGGACGCGTACGGCCACCATCCTGGAGTGTCAATCAAAATGACTTTTCTCTTGTCAATCTCTCTTTCTCTCATCACACACTTATTAGTTGATCTTGAGTCCTTATTTTTCAGGATAGCGTTCATCACTGAGGTCTTCCCAACAATTTTGACACCCATCAAGACAATCCTTAACTCTAGGAAATCACAACTTTTCTCTGCAGAAAAGAGTTCATGAACAGTGCATTCAGTTGGTTATATTGCCTACATAATTCTGTATCTTCTATTAATTGTAAAATTCTGTTGAGCATTTTTTTACTCTTGAAATATTTACTATACCTGGTAAATGTTCTTTCAAGGTTTGCAATGTTTTTCTCTCTCTCTCCTCTGCTTGTTTCTTCACAGATCTTCTCTTTTCCTCCATATCCTCAAGCAATTTGCTGTCCATTTTGAAGCCCTGCCCTTTTTGCTCAGTTTCCAAGTTCTCTATCTTATGAAACAGTTTTTTCCACATTTATCCCTCTTCTGACAGTATAATTGAACACATGAACTCTGTTCCCACACTTCTTTATTAAAATATCAAGCTCTTGTCCTGCTCTCTCAATGAGCTTCTTGTTATCTGTACGTCTCTGTGTTTTGTCGTTATGCATGAGCAGAAGGATGGTGTGATTCCAGATCTGCTCTCCCAGAATCTCCATGTGTTCAACCACACTGTTCAGGTGCATTTCTGTGAATGTTTTGTGTAGATTGATGACTAGAAGGAAGGCATGTGGATCAGGACACAGTTTTAAACTGTGCACAATCTCCATCTGTATGTATTTTGCACTCTCTGCCAGTGTGAAGCTCCTCCACCATCCTGGTGTCATTACCAAAGTAACTGACTTGTTCTGGTTCGTCCCGTGTTTCTCCTCACTCTCGACTATCTCTTTTCCCACTTTACACCCATAATGACCAAGGATGGTATTAGCTGCAATGCATTTGTATTCAAATTTACTACCTATTATAATGACCTTTATCTCTGGAAGAGCTGAACAATCTGCAAAAGAAAATTAAGGAATCTTTAATTATCCGTTGAGGTTGACAGCAAACATGAATTAAGATTTATCATCATATTTCAGATGTTTAGTTAAATTTATAGATTGTGTATTTTTCATCTGCATGTGGTTTGTAGTGTAGTATTTCTTTTTAAAGCTTTTAAGATGTACATGGCATGGACATAGTTAATGCAGTTTGCCTTGCATTGTTGTTTTGAGTTTGCTATCACATCTTTACATATTTTTGACAAGGTTTCCAAGCAGAGCAGTGTGAAAATGAAAACTTGTACAGAAACATTTCTCTTAAAGTCCCCATGTAGTCAATGCCTTAAAATATGTGTGAATGTAACTCTACACCCTTGCCTCATTTGATATACACAAATCAATGAATATGCAAATTAGCCCCGCCTCCACCCTCTCATGCCAGCTCAGAGATCCACTCGGTCAACTTACTGAGGTAAACGCTGCACAATGGTTTCACCTTTTACAACATCTGACACATAACTGCAATTAATATGATTAGCCTCACAGTAAAATCCCCAGAGTTAAATCAACTCTGCTCAGAGTACATATGGTCCCTCTCTAAATAGTGTTAAAGTAACACTAAAGCAGAGTTAAAGTTAATGAGATAATTAAGCAACTAATAAGGCTGTGACTGAAGTCAGTTGTAGTTCTTGTGTTCCTCTTTTCTTCAGTGATTCTGCTTGTTAACAGCAGGTGTTCATCACTAATGCACAATCATCAATTAATCACTTAATTATCTCATTAACTTTAACTCTGCTTCAGTGTTATTTTAACACTATTTAGAGAGGGACCATATGTACTCTGAGCAGAGTTTATTTAACTCTGGAGATTTTGCTGTGCTCTTGCTTGACTATGTTATCAAACAGCTAATAATGTGTTGCTAATGTTACACAAACTGTAAGTGTGTCGCAATTCACATACTTGTGCACAATTCTGTGACGTTTTTAAATATAAATAGTGCAAGTAGTGTGTTCACACTTAAAATTCCAAAAAGAAAAAGTATACTTTAAAGAATTAGTTCACTTTCAAAAAAAATTAGCCCAAGCTTTACTCACCCTCAAGCCATCCTAGGTGTATACGACTTTCTTTTTTCTGATGAACACATGTCGGAGTTATATTAATAAATATCCTGACGCATCCGAGCTTTATAAAGGGCTTCTGAAGTGAAGCGATGCATTAGTGTAAAAAAAAAAAAATCCATATTTAACAAGTTATGAAGTAAAATATCTAGCTTCCCCCAGAACGCCTTCCGTTTTCAAACTGGTGTCAGTTAAGCTTTTTTCCCGTAAGTTGAATAGGGAAGGTGTAGGATGTAGCGTAAGCATTTTAAATATGGAAAGCAGTTTGGCGGAAGCTAGATATTTTAGCATACTGTGTGGAGTATGTTTATGATGGATGGATGTGGATGGAGACACTTTCTTCAGCTTTATACTCGTTGGTCCCACTCACTGCTGTTATAAAGCTCGGATTTGTCAGGATATTTATTAATATAACTCAGATTGTGTTCATCAGAAAGAAGAAAGTCAAATACACCTAGGATGGCTTGAAGGTGAGTAAAGCTTGGGCTAATTTTCATTTGAAAGTGAACTAATCCTTCAAAGACCCGAATGATGCATTAAATTAACGGAAAAAAATGAAGTGTGGAATGTTGGACACTTCATGCACTCAACTGTCGCAGCTTTAATTATGTAGTGAAGGGGGAGGGGCTGTCAGACTCCAATGCTAAATGACAAAATAACTTAAAATTCACAGACCGCACAGACGAGTACATAGTACATAAGTACAGTGTATAATTGCATAGTGCGTCATTTGGGACACAGCTCACATTTCTATTCACCATCTAAGAGTCAGACAGCTGCCTTCTAACTATCAATATCCTAAGAAACGCTTTGAACAACTCAGAACGTTGTTGGAGAAAGACATATAGTTCATAACATTGTAATATACATCATATACCTAATTCACCCACTATGTCTAAATCTACATGATTTTTCATATCAACAGAAAATATACCAGGAAACCTGACTTCCCTCGAGACTCCCTGCTAGTTCGCTGTTAATGATATGCTAAAGCCTGCCTGCACGTGATTGTTTACAAGGTAGTTACCTTTGTACCTCGTTTTATTCACTACAGTTTTAAAGAAAATACTCGCAATGGTGTTAACTTATGAATTTGCACATGGTTTGTCTTAAAGCATTAAAAACACCACATAGACATATAAACAACATTAAAAACTTGATTTTCACCACAGGGGGACTTTAACATTCAGTTTATAAGGACATTGTAAATTGGTTGCTTTGAAACTTGAAACCTTTATAGTTTTTATTTTCACTGTAGCCAAAATGAGATGTCTGTCATCTGTATGAAGTACAAGGCTTTGACCGTACAATATTAATTTGTACTTTTGGGGAATAAAATCTGAAATGCCATCCTTAAGATGTTTATCATTTTTTTAGCCTTTGAACAGCAATGTACGTAGTGAGTGACATTATATGTAAATTTCTCTTTAAAGATATACTTATGATATTTTGAAGACTTTTGTGTCAGATCAACTACTGTCTAAAAGTATGATAATTATAAGGTTTGTTTCAAACTTTAAAATTTTAAATGTACAAACTCACTCTCATGACGATCTGAGTCCTCTCCTGTCTCCATTGTGCGTCGTTTTGAAGTTCTTCTTTCTGTCACTCCTCTTCTCAATCTCAATCTCCTTTTTTCCCTTAGTTTTCAGTCTTTCACAGTTCTCTCCTTTTTATAAAAATAATGAATTTTTAAGCATTTTCTGTCAGTTCTTGTGCATTTTTTTCAAAGTGTCTCTGTACTGAATAACTTGATGAACTGGTTTAGCAACTAACAGCTTCCTAATGAGAAGGACTCATAGCTCCACCCTCTGCCACCCTCATTATTGTTTTGCAAGTTTTATATAAGGATGTCAGAGTCACGAGCATTCTTTATTTTTTCTAAATGCTAGTGACTTTGTTTTGTAGGCGTTTTATTCCAAGATTTTCACTATTGGTGTTACTTTAAAAATGCATTTATTAGAAAGTTGTTGTAACCAACATGCAGTATGTGCATGCAATTACTTGAGAAAATCTCAAGTAACTGCATAAATGTCATAAATGTCATAAAAAGGCAAGTGTTTTACAATCGTAACAGACAGGTGTGCGTTTGTATGCACTAGATTTGGTATTTGTTCAAAGGTTACATGCCATTTGTAGGATGGTTTGTTTATTTGTGAAATATGATGTATAGGCTCATTTATTTATATTTGTAAAACACAATATATATTGTTACTCATCTGTGTTTTCGCTCAAACGGACCTTTGTATTTGCACATCACTTTCTGTTTGTTTGCGAGTCGAGTTTTCCTTTGCAAAGCAGATCGTGTTTGTTTGCAAAATGCTGGATTTGTTTAATTATGGCACAATATTAACTCCATATATGTGGTTCATTTTCTTTTTGGTGATAGTAAACTTGTACTTTTGATACACCTTCACCACATACATAAACATTGTACGCTGTGATAATTCGGTTCGAAAGCAATGATACAATGTCCTACCTGCCTGTCAACACATGTACTTCCGTACCTCCACGCACCTGTTTACAGACTTCACACGCCATTAACGCTTTCCATATGAGGCTATGCAGAGTTGTAGACAGACAGACACTGAGAGCACCAAAAACAAACAGCAGCCATCTTTTACAGTTCCTCCTGAACCAAAACAGTGAGCTTATGCTGCTTCACGCCATGTCGTAACCATAATTAAGAGATAGCAACATGTCCTCTGAGATAGGACATTATATTTTTAGTGAATTCTCTGAAACCTTACTTCACAGTTTTACGTCTGGATGTCTTGTAAAGAGCACATTCAGGGCTTTTCAGAGATACCAAATGTTTGGAAGTGTCACCATGACCATTCCCTCTCCTTGGTCTTTACAAATGGCTGACATTAATTTAGTGATTACATTTTTTTATTTCTGTTCCTGTTCTTGTTTTTAAAGTATAAATGCCATCATTACAGAAAAGACACGGAATAGAGTTACAAACTTTTTCAGCATTCTTTTTGGAACTGTTTTTATTAAACTGGAAATTAAATGATACTTCAGTTAATAAAAAGACAATAAGACAATAATTTCTTCTCAAGTGAGCTGTGCTGAACTTTCACTTCTTTATTTCATAAACACAGAATACACACTAGCAAAATATTTACAATCTGTTGGAGGGGAACAAAAAGACATTTGTTATAGAAAAGCATTACACAATGTCAAAATGCTCATTTATATTTAATACAGTTAATAAAATCATCTTGACATGTTAAAGACAACCTCCATTGTGTGTGTATGAAATGCTGTATTAGAAAACACTCAAGAGTCATTTTCATTTGTTCTTGTGTATGTCATGAGGATGGTATAAATAGTAAAGCTGATTACAAAAGTCATATTTACATATTTACAATTTAAAACAAGTTGCTATCTTGCTCTCATTAGTTGTACATGAGTAAAATTAAATGCATGCAGGGCTTGACATTAACTTTTTTGCTCACCAGCCACTGTGGCTAGTGGTTTTCCAAAGTTACTAGCCACTCAGCATTTTCACTGGCCACAATTTAATGTTGGTAAATTACATCTATATGATTAAAGTTGACTTTGTTATGCTTAATTACTTTATTTTTGAGTCATTTTACTTGATTTAGAAGATTTAAACCCTTTCAAACTTTTAAATGCAGATTGACCACCCAAATCAAGACTACATTGTATATCAGCTGGTATGTAGCCTACAGGTGGGCAAGAGGTGGACAATATGAGCATGGGCTAATATGAGAAATTTGATAAGTTATTTGTGTTAGGCTATATAAAAGAACAAAGAAGCAAATTACAAAAACAATAATAAATTAAAAATAATCTTTTTTCAGATACAGTAGGTTTTATTTAACATATAGCTAGCCTACATTTATTTAACATCTTTTTTGTTGTTTGATTAACATTAATGACCTATTTAGTTGGGCAGCTGAATGCATGGACGTAACTGACGCATATCATTATTACTCACCTGTTTACGTCCACTTAAGCCATAACCGACTGTATTCACGCGAGATACTCCACACGATGGACATTTAGACATCTGTGTGCACCTGTATTTGACTATTCAGGCGCGAGGAGAACTGATCGCGCGCGCGACAGAGAGAGAGCGCACGCGAGAGAGCGCTTCTGTTGTGTGTCATTCAGCGCAATTCCGCCAGTTCCTCCTTCAATAACTGCACGTAAATAACGAATTGTGTGACTGGATTGTAATTTTTTGTGCTACGACGATCTTCGACGATCATTTGTCTGTAAACTGAAATTATATTCAACCCGCCAAAGTGGCTAGTGGGAGTGGCTGTCTTTCCCGCCACAGCTGAAATCTACCCGCATTTGGCGGGTTGGCGGGTGTTAATGTCAAGCCCTGAATTCGCATGCAATGCTAGTTTTCTTTATTTTTCTATTCCTGTTTTCTGTATTTTCATCTACAAGTCATCAGTGATTTTGATTATGTGTGACATCCTCTGAAATGTCTTCTGAAAACTTTGACGAGTCCCTGTAGTCTGACACAATTTCCATGTTTTCAAGCCATTTTTTAACATGGTCTTCATGCACTAGAGGAAGAAATGTAAAGATTAATACAACTTCGTATAAACATGTACTGACTGACAGTAATCAAATTATTGTTTTTTCAGGCCGTACTTACTCTCAGGTGGATACAGATTTAAGCTTCCTCTCTCAAACTTGTCTTGGTCTGAACCCCATCCACTGTCACTGTCCTCTTTTGCACCTTCCAGAGGCGTCAGGAGATCATTGTTCATTCTGGCCATCATCACTACTTTCTCCATCAACTCTCTGACCTGTTTCCCATCATCCTGCTCCATGTAGTTTATTACATGATACCAGTTTCCACATTTGTTGATCAGCCACTGCAGATCTTCTCCTTCACTCTCAATGTGCTCTTCAATCGTAGGCGTCACTATCCAGTCGCCCCTGCTGAACACCACTATACAATATTTCCAGACATTTCGACCCAGGAGCTCCATGTGCTCCTTTACAGACCTTCTTTGTGCCTCGGTGAAGGCGACGCCAGACTGAAGAACCAGCAAAACTGCATGAGGTCCTGGTGGACACATCGTAACACTTGACATGATCTCCTGCTTGACTGGCTCTGAAGTCTCCTTTACGGACGCGTACGGCCACCATCCTGGAGTGTCGATCAAAATGACTGTTTGTTTGTCAACCTCTCCTTCGCTCATCATACACTTTTTTGACATGTTCTTCTCTTGTTTAATTTTCAGGATGGTGTTCACCACTGAGGACTTCCCAACAATATTGCCACCCATCAAGACAATCCTTAACTCTGGGAAAGATTTCTCTGCCAGAAATAACATGAAAGTTCATGAACAGTGCTAACAATTCAGCTGGATTCATGTTGCACATAATCCCACATTTTCTATTAATTCTACAATGTTTTTGAGCATTTTAAACCAAAGATGCACTATACCTGTGAGACGTTCTTCAAGGTTTGCATCTTTTTTTTTGCTTCGATCTCTCTCTCCTCTGCTCGTTTCTTCACAGTTCTTCTCTTTTCCTCCATATCCTCATCAATTTGCTGTCCATTTTGAAGCCCTGTCCTTCATGCTCAGCTACCAAGCTCTCGATCTCATGAAACAGTTTTCCACATTTATCCCCTTACTGTCAGTATAATTGAAGACATGAACTCTGTTCCCACACTTCTTTATTACAATATCAAGCTCTTGTCCTGCTCTCTCAATGAGCTTCTTGTTATCTGCATCTCTCTGTGTTTTATCATTATACATGAGCAGAAGGATGGTGTGATTCCAGATCTGCTCTCCCAGAATCTCCATGTGTTTCAACCACACTGTTCAGGTGCATTTCTGTGAATGTTTTGTGTAGATTGATGACTAGAAGGAAGGCATGTGGATCAGGACACAGTTTTAAACTGTGCACGATCTCCATCTTTAAAGACTTTGCACTCTCTGCCAGTGTGAAGCTCCTCCACCATCCTGGTGTCATTACCAAAGTAACTGACCTGTCCTGAACCGTCCTCTCTGTTTTCTCACTCTTTACTATCTCTTCTCTCATTTTACAGTCTTCCTGACCAAGAATGGTATTAGCTGCACTGCGTTTGTATTCTGCTTTACTACCTATTATAATGACCTTTATCCCTGGAAGAGCTGGACAATCTGCAAAAGAAAATGAAGGAATCTTTAAAGGGTAGGTAACACACACAGTTTCCACCAATCTCATGTTAAACTTGAGTACCTATAGAGTAGTATTGCATCCTTCATATCTCCGAAAAGTCTTTTGTTTTATCATATTTATAAAAGATACGCTGTAGATACGAAAAAAGCCGAGCTCTTGGAGGCATGCCTGCCGTGGGCAGAGCTAAAGAGTCATGAGCAAGTGCAGCTTTTGCGTAGAGATCATCTGCAAGCTGCAACATCATTATAAATATAAAGGGAACAAAATCATTTGTGTTGTTTACATTATATGCACTTGCGCACTGATTGCCAACAAAACACAGACATTTGATGCAGTTTTACTCAATGCCTGCGGTTCTGACTCATGACCGGGATCTATCGTTGGGACTCAGTCTCAACCGACCTGCAAATCCAGCGTCGAACTAGGACTTGTTTGCAAAACATTTGTCACCGAAATTCCGCAAACAATCAAACATACACGCACAACTCCGGTGCTGCCCTGGAAAAACAAACTGCATCCACTCTTCCCTTAACGCTGGGTTCTCTGTAAAGCTGAAAAAGGTAATCTTTCCCTCACAACCAAAAACACACTTCTTTGGTGACACTGTTGAAAAATATCTCAGCTTCTGTAACCCAGACGAAGAGCATTGATGGGCGTGCTCGTGCTTTCGCTCTGGGTGATGTGTGCGCGCGCTTAGTGCTCATTAGGGGTGTAACGGTACATGTATTCATCCCGAACCGTCACGGTACGGACGTCACAGTTCGGTTCATGCAGTTAGATAATGACAATCCACACTCCAGTCCAGAAGGGGGCGTGTGCGGTAATTCTGTTTAGCCTAACCACTTTTAACCAACATTAACCACCAGTAATCACAATAAGCTTTGTGTTTTGTTATTTTCGATAAGAACAAAGTGCCATCTTTCAAATTCTGTCAAATTTTATCACAAAATTCAAACAAATGCCGTTTTGATGCTTTTTTATGTGGCGTGGCGTGACTGTCTGACAGATCGCTGTTTAGGCGCCTCAGTTCAAACGGCAGCGTGGCGCGCGAGTGAACGCGATCATCCCTTCCTCTTCACTACTACAGAATGAACATGAATGAACATCTGAAGGTATGTTGAAAGATACAGTACAACGTATCATATCTTATGTATTCGCTCAATCAGTGTTTCAAGCGTAGAAAGATGTCAGTAAAACAGTTTGTAAACAATGTCACGTAGTATTACGTTTACCTCAGAAAAGCCATTCAGTGTCAACAGCTTGTTAGTTCGCTAGAGAAATTTCACGCATTATATTAGCTATATATTAATTAAATTTTACTTAACCTGTTAGTTAATGTAAGGCCTAAATAAATCCATCATGAAAACAAGTTATGACAGCCACTGTGTAAATGATTATATTTCAACAACGAATTGGAGAAACAGAATTTAATGCAAAAACTGCCTTATCGTGTAATTTACATGTTTACAATACATACATTTTTTATTAGTATTTGAGTGTTGATGATTATATCTAAAAATAAATAGCTACTGAATTTAATCATTTGGGCTCTGTTGTTAATTGTAACCTTTTTTTTTATAGTAATGTGCAAGTAAGGGCTCCCTTTAAAGCATTAGCAGAGAGAGATTTATTTATCCTTAAGAAAATTATAATTATAATTGAATAAATTTAAAGACAGAGACGCAGTATGTTCAGTTAAACAGTTTAATAAAAAAAAAGAGAAAAAAAACCCTGCTGTACCGAACCTGTACCGAACAGTGACTTCAAAACCGAGATACGTACCGAACTCCCCTAGTGCCCTACAAGTATGATGTCAGGGCCATGCTTGAAAAAAAACGTTCCGAATCTGGAAGGAGTGTATTTGGCACAGAAATACTCTGTCATACGTCCAACACTTGTTTTGAAACTTTGGCCATGTTTAGCATGAGAATGCAACTCTTCAACAGTGTAAATAAGTTAGAATGCATTAAATAGCATTAGACAGTAAACATTAAGATTGATCATCATATTTCAAATGTCACAAATTAGTTAATTTGTGTATTATTAGTGTGCATGTAGTTTTATTTATTTTTTAAAACCTTTAAAACATAGACATAGTTAATGCTGTAGATTGCCTTGCATTGTTTTGAGTTTGCTATGACAAGGTTACAAATTTTCCCAGCTTAGAATAGTGGAAATGGAAACTTGCACATAAAAACATTTATCTTAAACTCCAATATCTATGGACACTGAAACTTGATGAAACTTTCTAGGTTTTACTTTCACTGTATCTACAAGTTCTCTCGCAATTGTAGGAAGTAAAACATTTTGGCCTTACAATATTGTTTTGTACTTCTTAGGAATAAAATCTGTGATGTACCATCCTTAACACTATGATTATAAAAGTTTTAGCCTTTGAACAACAAAGCCTTTAGCCTTTGTACAACAATGTAAAATGACTTTATATATATTTTTTGTTCAAATATATTTTGAAGACTTTTGTGTTAGATCATCAACTCACTAAAAATATATTATATAGGCTTCAAACTTTTTAACATTCATGTACAGCATGAGGAAAACTCACGGTCGTGATGATCCTCTCTTTCCTCCATTGTGCGTCATAGACTGTACGTTTAAAGTTTTTGAAGTTTGCTTCAGTATCTTCTTTCTGTCTCTCCTTTTTTCTCTTTCAAATTCTTTGTCTTAGTTCAGATTTTCCTTTTTATACATTAAAAATAAGAAATCTTCAAGCATTTTCTGTCTCTTCTTGTGAATATACTAAATGCGTTTCTGAACTTGATAAACTAGTTTATTAGCTTCCTGATGAGAAATATAGCTCCACCCCCATGAGTGCTTTGCAAAAGGCAAGGATCTTGCCACAAGCATTCATTATCATGTAAATGTGTCTAAACTGAACTGCAAAAACTAAACAAAGTGTTTTTTTTTTTTTTTAAAGTACATATATGTCGTTTTTTGTCTGTTGGCTTTGGTGTGTATATTTGTGTGGGCCAAAAATTTTTTAAAAATACATCCTGACACGCCTGAACATGCAGTGCTTTTAATTTACAGTTTCCATGGTTTAAGTTCACTGTTAGTACTTTAATGTGTTGCTTGTTTTGTGTCTTCAGTAGCTTATCCCTCATATTGCTTCTGTAAAGAACAGGTCATGTGATGGCTTAGCAGTTCTCTGTGTTGATTGGTCAGTCAGTCTGGTTAAGAAGACACCGCAGGATAAGCCAGCTGCCCCACACGCACATATACATTTGGGCTGTGATTCTGTGTGAAAACATCCTGCTTTCACAAAAGGCTACAGAACATAGAAGGTAAGTCTAATTTACCCCCCGTTTTATAGTTATGTAATTGTAAGCAACTACATGAAATCAGGTCAGGAGGCCACTGAGAAGTTGATCTCTTGATTCGGGTCAGTGCTAAAATGTTAGGGTCAATTAGGGCAGATTTGTTATAAATCAAAGGTGAAGTGTAATTACTGCATTTCTGTGCCCTCAGAGAAACAAAAGAGAATTGCAAAATGAATCACTGATTTCAAACAGTTTCCGAACAGTCTTCCATTGCTCATCAAACAGATCTCATCCCAATAGATGGGATACTCAAACAAACTGCAGTGCTCTGATAGTGCCAGTGTTTACACTTTTTGAAGGAATAAACCTAAAAGAGTGACTTAAAGTTGTCTCAGCCTATTAACGTACATAGATATAATAGACAAAAAATAAAAACATCACCTTTTTATATAATATCTTAATGACTTTAATAGAAATTCATGGGAGATTACCTCATTTATCTGGTAGTCAAATAGAACAGCTTTCTAAAAATAGTTGATTAGGAGACAGATTAACTAAATAGTAAGCTAATTAGTTTGTGCCAAATGGGTCTGTATTAATCCGTGTGCCATGATTTGACTTCTTATAAGTCACCAATCATTTCCTTGATTCTACTTAAAGTGATAGTTCACCTAAAAATCAAAATTCAGTCATCATTTACTCGCCCTCAAGTCGTTCCAAACCTGTATGAATTTCTTCTTCTGTCAGTGGCTACCGTCACCTGTTTGGTTATTAACATTCTTCAAAATATCTTCATTTGAGTTCACCAGAAGAAAGAAATTCATACAGGTTTGGAACAACTTGAGGTGAGTAAATGATTTTTGGGTGAACTATCTCTTTAAGTGGACACTATTGAAATTAGATTATAATTCAATTGTTATTAAAATTAATTGTTCACAATTTTACAGCTACTATGGGCTCCATGGGGGAAGAGCACACATGCCCCATGTGTCGTGACGTGTTTGGTCGAGCTCAACCCTTTCCCTGCGGCCATAGCTTCTGCCTGTCCTGTGCGCAAGAGGCCTGGAGCTCGAGTGCTGGCTGTGGTAAGCGAAGATTTGTATGCCCACAATGCCTGGAGGAGCAGGGGCTGGTTGTATGTGACTGTTGTCCGGAAGACGAGGTCCAAGCAGCAGTGAAGACCTGCCTGCGATGTGAGATCTCTCTGTGCGAGCAGCATCTGCAGCCACATCTGCAGCGCCCGGCTTACAGCACTCACCTGCTGGTGGAGCCGTTGATGGACGTATCCCGCCGCAGGTGCCCCACCCATCAGGAGGTATTCCGACATTACTGCATGGATGATAGAGTGTATGTCTGTCCAGACTGTATCCTGGAAGGACGGCATGCTCAACACCAGGTCAAAGGGGTGAGAAAAGTGGAGGAGGAATACAAAGTAAGTTATTAAATTATTATATTGCTGTTTAAGATGATTTAAGTCCTGTTGTAGGATTTTTCATAAAGTCCTAGGACTGTTAAAATCAGATATCACACCCTGCAAAAACACATTTCTGGGAGGTAGCATGCAGCCAATAAAAAGAATAATATAGGTCTATTATATTATATTATATTATATTATATTATATTATATTATATTATATTATATTATATTATATTATTAATTCATTTGTGTAAGCTGCATAACACAGGTTTGTTTGTGTGCCAAAAGTGATTTAGGCTGTGAAAGTAAGGACACTGAGTTGTGATTTAGAGTGTCGAAGTAAGGTTCCATTTCCACCTGGTATTAAAGGGTTAGTTCACCCAAAAATGAAAGTTCAGTCATTAATTACTCTCCCTCATGTCGTTCCACACCCATAAGACCTTCGTTCATCTTCAGAACACAAATTAAGATATTTTTGATAAAATCTGATGGCTCAGTGAGGCTTGCATTGCCAGCAAGAAAATTAACACTTTCAGATGCCCTGAAAGATACTAAAGACGTATTTAAAACAGATCATGTGACTGCAGTGGTTCAACCTTAATGTTTTTGAAGCGACAAGAATATTTCTTGTGTGCCAAAAAAAACAAAATAGCGACTTTATTCAACAATATCTAGTGATGGGTGATTTCAAAACACTGCTTCATGAAGCTTTATGAATCCTTTGTTTCGAATCGGTGGTTCGGAGCGTATATCAAACTGCCAAAGTCACCTGATTTCAGTAAACGAGGCTTTGTTACGTCATATGCGTTTCGAAACATTTCAAAATTTCAATGGTCAGCAAGCGGGACAGGTGGGATGTCTATAAAATTGTGTTTTTAACCCCGGGGGAAAGGGCCAGTCACACACAACGTGATTTTGTTTTAAAAATCACTGGAATAGGAATAAACGCAGCACTGATTTTAACTTATTTTAAAAATATGTTTTTAAGAACAGCATGTCACGCACAAGAGTCTACAAAAGACGCGAAGCAGCAGTCAAAGGCATCCGTCTAGCATGTTTACATTGAAAAACAATGTAAAAGCAGTGAGTGGATTGCAAAAAAAATGTGTTCTTTGTGAACGGCCCTTCACTTTTGTCATTTAACACTGCTTTCAACCCTGTGTTATGAAACCAGGCCCCTCACGGAGTTTAGAATGTAAGAAACAGTTGTTTAGCTACAAACCAATCACAAGCAGGGGTGCCATAATGGCACACTTCATATGCACTTACAGTCTTATGGACCTACAGTGGCCGTTGCATGATTGTGAAGTCCCAAGACATAGTGTGTCCCATTGTCATTTTAGGTTTCAGAAGGGTGCTCCAGAGCGCCCCCATGCTGTTGTAATGTGCCTTCGATGCACACTTTTGCCAGGCCGGTGCAGTGACAAACTGGGTCCCCCCCTGAAATCGAGTCTCCATTAGGGCCTCACATGATCCGACTGGTTCAAATTGCTTTTAACACTCTACTTAGTGCTGATTACAATTCCTACAAAATCATGTTATAATAAATGCTGTTTCAACTACATTATAATGACCTTTTATACCTGTTTTAGTTTGCATATATGTACTAACATAGCATACAGATACCAATTAGCCTGATAGCTTATTTTATGCATTTGCACTTACCCTATATGTATTTACAATCGTCTTTAATATGATTGTGTTAAATTAAAGGGTTAGTTCACCCAAAAATGAAAATGATGTCATTAATGACTCACCCTCATGTCGTTCCAAACCCGTAAGACCTCCGTTCATCTTCAGAACACAGTTTAAGATATTTTAGATTTAGTCCAAGAGCTTTCTGTCCCTCCATTGAAAATGTATGTACGGTATACTGTCCATGTCCAGAAAGGTAATAAAAACATCATCAAAGTAGCCCATGTGACATCAGTGGGTTAGTTAGAATTTGTTGAAGCATCGAAAATACATTTTGGTCCAAAAATAACAAAAACTACGACTTTATTCAGCATTGTCTTCTCTTCCGGAATCCTTTCCATTGAATTGATTCCATTGAATTGATTCCATTGAATCCTTTCATCTGTCGGCGTTGGTAATGCACTTTTACGTCCGTGGTTGTTTTTAGCGATTAGGACATCCGCAACATTTTGAAGCATCGAAAATACATTTTGGTCCAAAAATAACAAAAACTACGACTTTATTCAGCATTGTATTCTCTTCCGGGTCTGTTGTCAATCCGCGTTCACGACTCCGCTGCTGCTTCTTTTCTTTCCTGTTTTACGGCGGTTGGCATCCAGCTTATTGGTGCATTACCGCCCCCTTCTGCTCCGGAGTGTGGTTCACGACTCCACAGTGACGCTGCTGATGTAAGACGCTGCTGACGTGTTATCTGGTGCACCAGAGCTTCGTTTACAGTCTGAGGGAGACGCACGCTGTATTCAAGCTATTCTACATTGTTTGTTATTTGGTATTGCTATATTTTTTAAAATGGTGCGTAAGTGTGCATGTTGCGGATGTCCTAATCACCAAAACCAACCACGGCAACGTAAAAGTGCATTACCAACGCCACAGATGAAAGGATTCAATGGAATCAATTCAATGGAATCAATTCAATGGAATCAATTCAATGGAAAGGATTCCGGAAGAGAAGACAATGCTGAATAAAGTCGTAGTTTTTGTTATTTTTGGACCAAAATGTATTTTCGATGCTTCAACAAATTCTAACTAACCCACTGATGTCACATGGACTACTTTGATGATGTTTTATTACCTTTCTGGACATGGACAGTATACCGTACATACATTTTCAATGGAGGGACAGAAAGCTCTTGGACTAAATCTAAAATATCTTAAACTGTGTTCTGAAGATGAACGGAGGTCTTACGGGTTTGGAACGACATGATTAATCATTAATGACATCATTTTCATTTTTGGGTGAACTAACCCTTAAGTGTTAAATGTCCGAATATTTCAGTTATGAATAAAACAAATGAATGATGTTCAATTATTCACTTATAGGCTATTATATTATTTATTAATTAACAGTTAATCAAGTGTAAGAAATTAGATTCAGTTGGTTTTATTATGCACTAATTTGTTTTCATATGCATTACATATTAAGCTATGTGTATTTTAAATTAATATCATTCGTATATACTTAGGATAATCATTAACTGACAGTTTGGGGAGACCCGATTTCAAGGGAGGACCCAATTTATCATAACACCTGCACTGAAGCGAGCTCCACTGGTGAAACAACCTGAATACCTAGGATTAGTTCTTATAACCCAAGGTATAACTGAAATATTGAACATTGTGAAACATATTAAAAGACCTGTTAACCCAGGGTTCAAATTTAAAAAGCCCTTCTGTAATATTTTACAGGTCAAATTACAGAGCCTGTTCGAGAAAGCAGAAGAGAAAGTAAAGCAAGTTGAAATTATGGTTCAGGAACATCAGAACGCTTGTCGCACCATCATAGTAAGTTCAAGCATATTTGGTGTCTCATTTCAAATAAACAAATTATTCCTAACCTGCAATATATTGATATTGACATAACTAAATACATGCATTGTGTGTGTTTCTTTTAGGAGGACTCCTCTGTGAGTGATGTTTCTCAGGTGTTACAGATGGGCTCAGCCCTGCAGACTCAGGTGGGCCGTCTAGTGTCGGCTGTAATAAACATCACTGAGCAGGAGAGACAGCAGGCCATGGAGAGGGTGCAGGAAGACTACAGCAGGGTGAGAGAAGATCTGAACCAAACTGAGAGCATCCACCGCTTCCTCGGCTCCCTGCTGGACGAGAGAGACCCCTTCCTGTTAATCTGGGTATGAGGACATACTTCATAATAAAGGTGATGCAGTGATGTGTAGAGAACTACTAAAACGAGGAGCCAAAGTGCTTTTTTTTATGTTTGTAGTATCAACATTCTATTTATTAAAATAAAGACGCATCAAAGTCTAATCAACTGTATGCATTTTTAATGCACTTTATTTTTTTTAAATTTCTTTTACATTAAAATAATGAATTGCATCCACAAGACTTAGTTATGACATTTTACTATACATTACAAAGGGTGGAACCCTTTATTTAGGGTCTTTACAGATTAAATTCAAAATAAGAGACAGATAAACTTTGCGACATGCATTCATAGTAGTCCTACTTTTTCACAGGCGTACCAGACAGAGGATTCACAGTGAGTCTATAGATAAACCGTGATTGTTTCAGTGTGTCGTAGAAATATCTTGTGATATGTGAGTGCAGTTATATGTTAGTATAGTGTGTATATAATATGTTTTACAGTATTAGTCGCTCTCTTCTTCCGTGCAGGATGATGGCAGATCTCAACTCCCCTCTGTTCACACCACACAGCCCAGCATGGATAAGAAACGTATCTTAGAGAATGTGGAAAATAAATACAGAGAGTTCATATCCGAGACCCTGCGCTGCCTAATTGAGCTCAAGAGAGACCTCTGTGCGTATTATCATTCATACAAGTCACTGAAGGGTGCTGATGCTAGGAACATTTTTATTTTTATTTTTTTTTAAGTAATTTAAATCTTACTATTGATTTCCAGCTAACATAAGCATGATCCTAATCAATATTTTCAGCATGTTGTAAAGTTTACTGTATACAGTTTTTGAGCATTATTGCCTTGTGCAATAGTGCCATCTAGTGGCTACATTTCTAATGGCTGTTTCTCTTTGTTATTTAGTAAGCAGCCCATTAACCTTGGACAAAAACTCAGCCCACCCACTCCTAAATATCTCTGAAGACCTACGGTCAGTGATGAGGGTAAAAAACCGTTTGTCTGTGCCTGAGCATCCTGACCGCTTCGACCACTGGTCTCAGGTGGTCTCCTGTCAGATATTTTCTTCAGGAACCCATTATTGGGAGCTGGAGGTAGAGGGTTTCTGGGATATAGCAGTGACTTACCACAGCATTGGGAGAAAAGCAAAAGAGGGCACGGCCTTTGGCTGCAATAAGGTAGATTGTCTATTAGAACACTATTACAGGGGTTTTCTAACTTTTTGATGCCACAGATTGCCAAATATGATGATCTCCTTCTTAAAATATTAAAGGATTAGTTCACTTTCAAATTAAAATTTCTTGATAATTTACTCACCCCCATGTCATCCAAGATGTTCATGTCTTTCTTTCTTCAGTCGAAAAGAAATTAAGGTTTTTGATGAAAACATTTCAGGATTTTTCTCCTTATAGTGGACTTCAATGGAGCCCAAACAGTTGAAGGTCAAAATTACAGTTTCAGTGCAGCTTCAAAGGGCTTTAAATGATACCAGACGAGGAATAAATGTCTTATCTAGAGAAACCATCGCTCATTTTCTAAACATTTCTTTTTAATTATATAAGTTTTAACCATAAATGCTCATCTTGAACTAGCTCTTCTTCTTCTCTATTAGAATTCCAGCAGTGTAGACACTGCTAAGTGTATTACTGCCCTCCTCAGGTCAAACTAATTTTATACTTGCACTAGCATATTGAATGTGACAATTAGTTCAAACTTTGACCTGTGGAGGGCAGTAATACACTTAGCAGTGTCTACACTCTAATAGAGAAGAAGAAGAGAGCTAGTTCAAGATGAGCATTTATGGTAAAATGTATAAATTTTTTTAGAAAATGAGTGATGGTTTCTGTAGATAAGACCCTTATTCCTCGTCTGGTATCGTTTAAAGCCTTTGAAGCTGCACTGAAACTGTAATTTTGACCTTCAGCTGTCTGGAGGATGAAGTCCACTATAAGGAGAATAATCCTGGAATGTTTTCATCAAAAACCTTCATTTCTTTTTGACTGAAGAAAGAAAGACATGAACATCTTGGATGACATGGGGGTGAGTAAATTATCAAGAAAATTTTATTTGAAAGTGAACTAATCCTTTAATATATATTTTTTATTCATAATAATTGTGTGCAATTTTGTAATATCATTATATATGATCACTGTAGCATCTAATGTCAGAGGCCTAGCCCATTTAATATATTTAATCCATTATATCTTGTGCATTTCTGTAGCTGATTTTCTGCTATCTTGCTCAGATATCCTGGAGCCTGACACAGCAGCATGACAAGAAACTTGCTGCCTGGCATAACCGAAAGAAAACCCACCTCTCTGTGAAAATGTCAGGCAACCATTTGGCAATCGCTCTGGACTATGATTCTGGCTCCATCACCTTTTCAGAAGTAGGGTCGTCCTCCACCCTGCTCCCGCTGCACAGTTTCAGCACCAGCTTCACCCAGCCCATCTGCCTGGGCTTTGGCCTCTACAAACCAGAGCTGAACAGCAGGGTCACCATCCTCAAGAAAATATGACTGCATTTACCTCTCGGATTTAGGTAGAGATGGGAACTGTCATTGCTGTTAAAACTTTTAATTCATAAAGAGTTTTATGTTTCATGATGGATTAATGATGTTCTGGCTGAAAAGCTAGACTTCATCGTTTCCAAATTTACGACCCTGGGCCACAAAACCAGTCATTAGTCACATGGGTATATTTGTAGCAATAGCCAACAATACATTGTTATGGGTCAAAATTATCGATTTTTCTTTTATGCCAAAAATCATTAGGATATTAAGTAAAGATCATGTTACATGAAGACATTTTGAATCAAAATATCAATAATAAATCAAAAACTTATTTTTGTGAGTGGAAATGCATTGCTAAGGACTTCATTTGGACAACTTTTAAGGCAATTTTCTCAAAATTTAGATTTTTTTGCACCCTCAGATTCCAGATTTTCATATGTATTCAGCTTTCAGATGATGTATAAATCTCAATTTCAAAAAATTGACCCTTATGACTGTGGTCCAGGGTCACATTTTAGTTTATTTTCTATTATAATTAAAGTCTTAACCCAGTCTAATCTTTCTGGGGGGTTTTCCATCATCATGTTTTCACTCAAATTTTAAGGGGAAGATCCAATGCATCTTTTACATTTGACGGCTATTAAAAATGAGCAAAATATAAATCTCTAATATTTACTTTTAGTTTAGTAGATATTTTGCCAGTAGCCAATTTATTTTAAAGGTAGACTTTTAAAGACGGGGCAATTTCGAGCAATGCTGCTTGAAGACTTACTTGATCTTTGTGAAGAGGATGATGAAGATGATGCAGCACATTCTGACCTAACCTCTAGGCCTTCTGGATCGATGCTTATAGAATTATCATTTGACATTTTTTGAGAGAAGACGACATATCTCTACTTCACTTAGGATCTTGAAGTTTGATTTCTTTTTACTTTACTGCCCTCACTATGTGTAGGCATACATAGCTCCTCCAAAAAAGACTTGAGACAGAACTGAATCCAAGTGCAATTTAATGGAAGTGGTGTAAAACTGCAAAAGGCAACAATAGAAGCATAGATGAGCATATGCAACTTCAAATACATCCATTTTCAATGATAAATAGCACAGCATACATAGCAATAGCGTAAACAACATTACAGGGCACACGGCTTACATTTCCCTTAGTATGCAAATGTTCACACAAGCTTTAAAATACATAATTGAAAGACTCTTTACAATAAATACCAAGATTACAACATGAATCCAACAAGCTGAAGAGTACTTGATAGTCTATACACATGCACACTCATCTAACATATCCAAATACAACACCATGATCTATAACAAAACACTAAAAAACACTTACAGACAATGCCTTTTCCAAGTGTGGATGGAGATTGTGGCTGCGTCCGAAAACTGGAAAATGCTGCCTTCTGAGGACACATTTCAAGGTAGTAAGCATCAAGGCACGTCCGAATCCAATGTTAGCTTCACTTCCTGTCTCATGAGATGCCTTCATCTAATCGATTTTTGAAGGAAGCATAGATGTATCCTTAGCTGCCTTTGATATCCCACAATCCTGTGCTTTCCATTCTGTGACAGTTGAGCTAGAAAAATAAAGATGGCATCCGAAAGTTGCGTTTGCTGCTCAGTTTGTGTATAAATGTACGATTTTGACCAACATATTCAATTTTGATATCATTTCTATCGAGAAATTACTACTGTAGTAATTAATATTTGTTTAGTTTCTCACCAAGCTCGCGCTATAATTGCTGTAGATCATTAAAAACTGTTACACTGCTCTAGAAGTCTGTCCGAAATAACTTTCGTGAGGTGCCTTCATGTACAAACGCTGCCGTACAAGTCATTCTCTTATAAGACAGCGAGGCAGCAAGACTGCTACCTAGGTTTTCGGACGCAGCCTGTGTCTGTGTGCACTCTCAAACACCTCACACAAAATGGCTGAACAGGAAATGCTCTGATTAAATATAGGCATGTCACCACTAGGGGTCGCTAAATTGCGAAACTGGAGCTGAGAACAGCATAGTGGTTTATTAGTCATGTTTAATCAAAGCGTTTCAATTTTCTGTTTATTCAGCTACCGCGATATGATGTGTGTTATCTTCTTCTGCGGCAGGGCATATTTGGAGTTTCTGCGCAAGAGCGCCCTCTGGCTTTCAGATGAAGAAGCATTTGCTACTGATCACAGAGCTGTACAGCTCTGACAAGCTGTGCATGAAATAATCGCAGCCTTTGCAAAATCGGGTGCGATTTAATCGCGATAAATTGTGCAGCCCTATTTTTTACCATTCTAATAAAATGTTTTTATTAAAAAAATGCCTATCCTACTTTTTTTGTGTAATACTATTTTTATTGCATTTTCTTGAACACTTACACAACAATGTACATCACATATCTGTAACAACACATAATGTACAAAAACAAAACAAACAAACACCGGGGCTCATTTTACATAAATATTATAATAGCACAAACCAACATTGGGTAATACAATATATACTTTGGTCAGAGTTAACAATAGATTGCATATAATAACCAAAAATATAAGCAATAAAGTAGGGTTAGTATAGTCCATTAAAGTATATTTTCATATGAATGTATACCTAATTATCAAGTGATTTGTC
Source organism: Culter alburnus (assembly GCA_028476615.1). Lineage (NCBI taxonomy): Eukaryota > Metazoa > Chordata > Actinopteri > Cypriniformes > Xenocyprididae > Culter > Culter alburnus. Next base: position 740,774 of record JAOTNS010000516.1, read on the forward strand.
CTCCTCCATTATATGTTAATATTCTGTGTAATAAATAGTAAAAAGGGACTCCAGACACTCTTAATTTGTCTTCTTTACCCTTAATATATAGGTTATTGTTTCCATTGCAATGCATGAAGACTTCACCATAAATTTAATTATAGAAATTATAATTTAATCATCTAACCGCCTACCCTACTTTTAATGCATAACATTGACTTATATCTTTTATCCCAGTTTTGCGCAATGAGCGCCCTCTGGCTTTCAGATGAAGAAGCATTTGCTACTGATCACAGAGCTGTACAGCTCTGACAAGTGTGCATGAAATAATCGCAGCCTTTTGCAAAAATCGGGTGCGATTTAATCGCGTAAATTGTGCAGCCCCCTATTTTTTACCATTCTACATTAAAATGTTTTTATAAAAAAAGAATATCCTTTTTACCACCCAATGTTTTTTTGTGTACTACTATGTTATTGACAATTTTCTTGAACACTTCACAACATGTACATCACAATCTGTAACAACACATAATGTACAAAAAAACAAAACAAACAAACACCGGGGCTTCAGTTAATAAATTAGTTATAATCGCCACAAACAAACATGGGTAATACAATATATACTTTGGTAAGAGTTAACAATTCGAGTGCTATTAATAACCAAAAATATAAGCAATAAAAAGTAGGGTATATAGTCTGAATAGTATATTTTGCATATGAAGTAATACCTAATTAGCAAGTGATTTGTTCCTCCGCCAGTATATTGTTAATATCTATGTGTTCATAAATAGTAAAAAGGGACTCCAGACACTCTTAATTTGTCTTCTTTACCCTTAATAATATAGGTTATTGTTTCCATTGCAATGCATGAAGAATTCACCATAAAATTTAATTATAGAATTATTTTATAATTTAATCCTCCTTACCGCCTACCCTACTTTTAAATGCATAACATTGACTTATATCTTTTATCCCAGTTTCTGCGCAAGAGCGCCCTCTGGCTTTCAGATGAAGAAGCATTTGCTACTTGATCACAGAGATGTCCAGCTTGACAGCTGATGCATGAATACAACCAGACCTTCCCCAACATATCGGGTTGCGCTTAATCGCAAATAATTGGGCAGCCTATTTTTTTACCCTTCTAAACAAGTTTTATAAAAAAATGCCTCCCTACTTTAAATGCATAATATTGACTTATATCTCCTGTAGGAAGCCTTTTACTTCACAGTCACTTGTGAAGGGTTTGTGATTGTTTTGAAATTGTGTTCAGTGCCATTCAGCCAATCAGCACTGTCAAATTTCATTTACGATGGCTCAAAAAGTTTCTGTGCTCCCATGAGCAAAGATGACAGATGTTAAAGCCTGTACTTCCAAGTTGTCCTTGCTGCCAGCTATTAACTGCCATTGACATGAAAGGGAATGCTAACCTCTTAGCTTTCTCCCGGTATTATAGACTTCATTGTTGGCAGCCCTTCCATATAATCAACTAACTAAATTCAGAAATTCAACAGTGCATTTTTAAATGAATGCATACATTTTACAGTAATAATAGTCATACAGTTAATTTTTCATTGGTCTCATTTGTTGTGATGCATTTTCAAAAAATAAAAAAATAATTATATATTTCTGAAATCTGAAGTTATTCTGTTTTTTTTTCCCCAAGATTTTATTTTATGATATTATCCTTTGTGCCCTTTGATGTTCTGATCCATATGGATCAATGATTTTGCGGCGGGACACTGTTTTTAGGTTCCTGTTTTGTTCTATACTGTTGGCTATCACTGACATCTACAAATGCCAGCTTGGCCCTGCTGTTTCATTCAAAAGAATTTACATGCTAGGATTATTAGAGCAAGTGAGAGAGGGAGGAAGAGAGGTGGAGTGGGTGGGAAGGGGAGGGTCTTGAGAGACAGGATGAGTAGGAGATCTGTCAGATTCACTGTTTCTTTACAGAAGCTTTGACACCTCGCATCATTACAACCTGGGAAACCGGGAACAGCCCACTAAATCAGGTGATTTATTTTTCCTATTACAAAAGCATGAACTTAATTTAATCTTACTGTTACTCCCTAGGAAACGATGATTTGGTAATAATAATAATTACTTTTCTTGTGTATTTGAGTGTTTCCTTTCAATAGTATTAACCCTGTGTTAGATTTATGCTGTGATCACAAGCTATGACGGAGTCATATTGGATTGGACAAGAAGGGACAATTATAATCTTGTTTTGTACTGACAAGTTTATAATCTTACACGAAATTTTATATTGCTTTCACTCATAGCCCTCTTCTACTATTAGGTTAAAGTGTCTCTTTTAGAAGGGGTATTTTTATGCATTGGATTAAACAATCGCAAAAAATGTTTGGTTTAGAAAATGGTTTTTTAGGGTAAGTTATTTTCAGAGTTTAGATTAGGGTATACTAACCAGGGACAATATCTACAAAAAAAAAAAAGAAAGATTCGATAATAATGTGCAGAAATTCTTGTTACGAAAATAAAGCGTGCAGAGCGCATGGCAGAAAGTCTGTAACTGGAAAGTACCACAAACACTGAGGTTCACTCAAGAGCAGAAGCAACAGAAGGCTGACCTTTGTAAATGTCAAATGCTTATAAAGACTTAACATGACTTGAATAGAAAAGTAACGAGGTGAGCACTGCCAAATTAAGACTGATAAGATGTACTAGTACTGAATAATATATTCCGGCTGTTCATTCTTAGTTCAAGACGTGCTATTGTTGCGCTGTTGCGTTGCCAAAAGCCCAAGGATAGAGAAGAGGGTTCGTGGCCAATACGCGGCCATGAGCAAAGGGGAGGGACAGGACGGAAGGTGTAGCGAGGAGAGTCCTGCATGTTGGGAACGTTCAGGAGGGGAAGGAGAGCGTGTTAAAGACAAGGTCTTTCAGTGAGGTTGTTCTTTTTTCTCTCTATTGTTCCACTCTTCCTGGATGCTGATCCCTCAGCTGAGCAAGGGATCCAAAGTGTACCCCATGATCTTTATAATCCACATGCTATCTTCCTCTCCCCATACACACAAACAAGCATACATGTTCGGCTTGCGAGCTCCTCGACTCCCTGTCTCTATCTCTCTGTCTCTCACAGGTGGCTTATGATGATGGTTTTTCGGGTTATTTTGATCGAGAAACCTATAAGGTCCTGCCTTGGGTCCCTGCAGCAATTTAACAAGATAGCACAGAGTAGATCTCGCAGGAAACTTTGACAGCAGGGGGCGACTGCAAAATAGAGTGAGAATAGTGAGGGAAAGCCCGCCAAGTGATTGTAAAGATCTATTTCTTTTACAGTAGGTCAATAACATTCCGTTTTTCCGGATTGGTCACTTCTTTCCTGAAGACGGAATACTCGACCTGAGAGATTTGCACCTAATTTCATCGAGATATCGCCAGAGAATAATAAGACAATGCCACCAACTCTGGGCTGCCCATACTAGCTGTATTCTGATAATCGTCCTCTAGTGGTCAGAGGGCATGAACGGAGGCCCATAGTACTGGAGGGAAAAATGCCTGGGGGTCTGTGACTCAACCCCATCTAAGGAGCAGCAGGTAATGCGGGGGCGTCTGTGAGTCAGGACCGGCCTGCGTGGCTTTGTGCCAAACGCCCAAACCAACATGAGCCCACAGATATGAGCACGAATGTCAGCTATTCTGACCAGGTAGCAATCTCCACCACATTAAACGTACATTATGCAATTTAGTTGTCCTCAGTCAGTCTTTGTAGCTTGGCGCAGCGTTGGCGGTCCTTTGCCCCCAGACGCGTCTTTTTCTTGCTCGCGGACGAGGGGGTGTACGCTTCAATTCCGTGGTGAGGGTACAACAGACCAACATCCAGCGTACAAAAATTTCAACTTAAAATAAGGGACACTCTCTTAGGCAAACCACGACAAGAACCTTTAAAATCCATCGGACTATGTTAAAGGGTTCGTTGTTCAGTCCACCAATGATGTACCCGCTAGTTATCCTAACCTCCTTAGTTGCTCACCGTCAAGCTTGTTGTATTACGAACGTAAGACACATACTTATGTAAGCAACTTTTGATGACACACGCTTTGTCTGTTCCACAACTATTTTCTCACACACTGCCAGACTAAGCTATAAAACATTATTACACACACCCAGCCACCGTCAGATGTACAGGGCGGTTATAAATTCGCAACCGCCCCCGGTCTATGTCCACACGCGGACGGGCATATTTTTTGTGCCAAAAAAAACAAAAAAAACGGACTTTATCAACAATATCTAGTGATGCATTCGATGTAAAGCTCTCGAAGCTTTCCGAACTTTGTTTTCGAATCAGTGGGTAGGAGCGTGTAACACACTGGCAAACACCGAGTCACGCCCGTGGTGAACTTTGAAAGTGCAACCGCATAATCGACGTAACAAAGCCTCCATTTTCTGTATTATAGTCATTGAATTGCAGTTGATACCGACGGCAGAATGCAAGATTTCACATTTTATGATAGACCCCCCGATATACACCACCCAGGCCTTCATGAAAAGCTCAGGTTCTTGAGATTGCTAGAATCTGGTTTGATTAAAGTTATGCATAGGTGTGTTATTGTTGGTACACAAAAATATTCTTGTCGCTTCATAACAGTAAGGATGAACCATGTAGGTCACAGAATGTTGTTAAATACGTCTTTAGTAGCTTTCTGGCAGAAAAGTGTTCATTATCTTGCTGTCAATGCAGGCATCACATCAGATTTCATCAAAACTATCTATTTGTGGTCTGAAGATGAACGAAGGTCTACAGTGTGGAATGACATGCGGTTGAGACGTTAGTAGACAGAAATTTGAATCTTGATAAACCCTTTGAAAACGTTTGCCGCACAATGAGAAAAGTTATAATGTTTTATTTAAAAAGAAGTCCCTATACGGAAAGTTCTCTGGGAGCCAAAATGGATCGTATGGCACCACTGTGGAAAACCTCCCTTTATTTTTCAGAGTGTATAGGCAGAGAGAGGAAACATAACAACTGTAAATAATGAGTAATTAATGCAAAGCAGTGACAGTGTTTCCCATTAACAGGTGAGTTTGATGTTGAATGGATGGGCCGATGATCTGCTTTTGCTGGAGAAAGGATGTGACACGGGAGCGGCCACAAATGCAGGGCTTGTGATCATGGAGCGAGGCGCAAGGCTACCTCAAGCTAGAAAGGGGCAACTTAATGGGAGGCTGGAAGTACTCTACTTTTCAGGCTTCCTGGTCTTCCCTTATAAAGACGGCGGCGCGTGGGGAAGAGAAGAGGTGTGAGACGGGAAAGAGCGAGGATGAGGATTTATGTTAGGAAAATGAATGCCATAGAAAAGTTCATGTTTGTTCTTCCTCTCTTTTTAACGGGTGTCAGAACAGAGAAAATGCAGAAAATGGGGAATTATTATATTTTATCATTACATTATTAGAAATATTGTCAATATTATTATAAAACAAAATAATATTATAATTAAATTTTATGGTGAACAAGATTTGAAGAAAATAAAAAAATGTTTTTGAGTTTTAGTGTTTTTTTAATAATGATTAAGATAATATGATCAAAAAAGTGATGGGTTAAAACACAACCCAAGTGGGGATGGTTGGAAAATGACCAAACTGGGTTGTTTAACCCAGCAGGATGGTTAAATGTTGACCCAACCTGCTGGGTAGTTTATTTAACTCACACAATTGTTTAAAAATGACTGTATTTCTTGCTTATAATGTTCCTACAGAAGAGGATTAGGGCAGCAATATAAAAAATAAAACCATCTCGAGATTAAAGTTTGTTAAATTTCGAGGAATCAAAAAAAAATTTCGAAGACAAAAGCGAGTAAAAGTGAGAATAAACTCGTTAAATTACGAGAAAAAACTCGTTAAATTTCAAAGAAAAAGTCGAGATAAAATGTTGGAGATAAAGTCATACATTACAGAGACAAATTCATTAAATATGAGAAAATGTTGTTAAATTTGAACGAATTTGTTCTCATAAACGAATTTGTTCTCCTAATTTAACAAATTTTTCATAATTTAGAAGTTTGTTCTCGGAATTAACAACTTATTTCTCGAATTACGAGTTTTTCTCGAATTTAACAACTTTAATCTCGAGATGGTTTATTTTTTATATGCTTGGCCTAATCCTCTTCCGTATGTTCCTGAAGTATGTTGGAAATTACATTTATTAATATGTTATAAATGAATTAGTTAAGTTTAATGATATATAATTTTAAATGCTATTATTAAAGTCACCTTTGAGTTATTATTGTTGTCTCTAGTAATTATGGTCTGATTTTAATTTCCAACCTATTTGGGTTTATTTTAAGCCAGACATATAGTCATTTTTAAACAATAGTGAGTTAAATAAAACTGCCCAGCATGTTGGGTCAAACATTTAACCCATCGTTCAGTTTGTCCATTTTCATCCCAACTTGGGTGTTTTAACCCAGCATTTTTTAGTGGGTGTGGGTTAAACTAAAAACTGGCATTGATGGGACTGTCTAATAATATCTTAAAAATTATGTATTTAAATTTTTTGGCAAAAGTTAATTTCTGAAATTCGCTTTTTAATGAAACAAATTAAAAATAGCTTTTTTTTGTGGAGTTTTTGTTCTCGTCTACGTTTGCCGGCTTATGGCCGTGTGGTACATCTTTCCAACTGCTTGTAAGATAAAATTCATATTAAATTGAGTCCCTTAACTAAAATTCCTACCTCCTCATCTGTGTGAAATATGTAATGACTTGTCCTCGACCTGTTCTCTCTGATGAGGTGTTACCTGTAACAACAGCTGTTTGTAAATATAGCTTCAGCATCAGAGCTGGCTTGGGTTACCAGGAATCCACACGGTAGCATAGCATAAGGATAACGATACGCCGAGTTCACACTGGTCGAGCAAGGCAGTGAGTGTTTTGGGCAAGCAGAAGTGCAAGGACAGTGGACTCCTATGGACTAGGGGGGTGCGTACAGTCGATAAGTACGCTGCATTGGTTAAGACCATTATCACACATGCGAAACGGAGAAAAGAGAGAGGCAAATGATGACGATGGAGAAAAGAAGAAACATGATGTTAAAGGTGCAATATGTAAGATTTTGGCAGTAAAATATCCTAAACCACTAGGCCGTGTTAATTTTGTTCCACATTAGACTACAATATCCCAAATTTTCCAACTATTTGTAAATCGTGAGACAAATTGCAATTTTAAAGGCTCCGGGGCGGTGGGAGTCGCCTCCAATGGGCTACCCCGGGGTTCCTCGGTTTCCGGTTTATTTTGTAGAAACCATGGAAAAACAAAAGACGCTTTATTTACATGTTATAATAAGGGACAAACTGTTTTATATATTTAGACAGAAAACTTTGTTTATATAGCTCAACATTTAGTCTTATGTTTAAATCTATTTTCGTGATTTTTTCGAGTACCCGCTTACCATGCTCAGAGAAAAACACTATTTAAAGTAGATAAGCTTATCATGATGCCGCTTTATTTAGTAACAGTAATACAGAATTCTCCCATATACATACGTTTTAAATATTACTTGCATGCCATTTATACACAAGCCATCCAGCATTAATATGTATTACTAAAATCTTACTGCAGTGTGTGTAACAGCGTCTCACGCACCCCGTGAACTCAGAGTAACGTTATACATCATTCAACACCCTCAATGTATCTAATATGATAAACAGAGCTGTGTTACAATCATGAACAGAGAAGCAAAGGGTGCCGGTGACGTGTCTAATAAAAGTCGGCTGCTGTGAGGCGTGTGTTGATCAATCGCTCCAGACTCCTCGTTCCGCTAACAAACACGTCGCTCGCTCGATTCATACTACAGTAACTTAATATCACATCCATGAACATGATTTCTTCCCGAGTCCTATCCCTATTCTTTGCGCCGGTCCGTTGAGGTGGAAACCACATGTCCCACGATTTCGCGCTCAAACTTGCTGTCATCAAGCTACGACCTCTAGCGACGCTAGCGACAGAAATCTTACATTACTGCACCTTTAATTCAATAGTTATTTATTTTTCTAACCTGTCTTTGAGCATTTATTATTGAATGGAAGGCCACATCATGACAAGAAATTAATTTATGTGAAAGTTTTTAATGATTAATTTGTCCTAACATGTGGAATATATATTTATTTTTTATATTAATTTTAGTTATAATCACTAGAATGAATAATTATTGAAAATGTTTTTAACATCATCCATGAAGTCTACTGTTTGTAATTTAATCAAGTTATTTATCATTAATTTATCCAAACACATGTAATTTAGTGCAGTTATGAAAAAATAATGCTTTATATATGTATTGTTTTTAATATACATTTTTGTTTACGAATAATGCAAGTATTATTGAAAGCGTTTTAATGTGTTTTGTGGTGCCATTTTAATTATATCTTTATTTTCAATATGTTTTTTAATATTAAAATCGATAGATATCTCTTATAAAAAACAGCACTAAATTTATGAATACCTTTGTATCCATCTATAACAAATTTAATTAAATACTGTAGTACTATAAAATGCGATTCATTTAGCATCACAAGCTTTAATATTTAGATACATTTGTAGAAATTACACGCTAATGTTTTCCCCTAAATAATATTAATAAAGAATTAAATCCATTGCCGTTTAAATTATACCAAGCGAGCATCTCAAACCCGGTGATAACAAGTAGGCCGCATTTACTGTAGCCTCAACCAAACTACCCGTACGACCGATACCCATTAATGTCTCCCGCCCTGTAATTCCGCACACCGGATTGACAGACAACCCGTTCCACCAATGGAATGTTTACCTTTTGACAGCCACTCTGAGGATGGGCCAATCAGAGAACAGCAGATGAGAACGGGGGCTGCGCGTTCGACCTAGCTCTGGCAAGAAGTTAGTTCCTGCTCTACGCTGGCCGTTTCCTGTAATCGTACAGTGTTGTGAGACGGAGAAAGCCATGTGTGTCGATGCAAAGGTAAATTTAGCACCCCGAAATTATTGCGGGGAAAGTTGGGGCAGTGGATGGCAGCGTTATTAGGGTATATTTTAGTAGAAAATACGCCCTAGCTAAGTCGAAACAGCTTTGCGGCCTTGTCCATGTCTGTTCGTAGTCGGGCTATGGTTTTTGTAGCACGTTGCCTTTGGTTTGGTCCGGTTTGTTGATGAGAGAGATTGAAAGAGAGTCCGAACGAGAGACTGTGAGATGTATTATGAATGATGGAGACTCACTGATACAGCTTAAATCGGCCGTCAGAGACAAACCAAATGATCGAGCACACATATTTAGCATTTATAGCAATAGGAATCGCCATTGTGAACATTGATGGGGTTTGTCGAGTGTCTGGTTTAGGACTGTTGTTCCACATTGATGGCAAGGCAAGGAAGACCGTATTGATTTCGCTTATCTAAACATCAATTATATGATTTGGGGTTGACTTTAAAGAACAAGACATTAGAGATAATACAAACTTGCACTCTTTGACTTTTAAAAACTGCGTTGTGATACCTGTTAAGTGACATGCAGATCAATGCTATGTGAAGTGATCTGCCATTCAGTAAGATGCGGCAACTATTTAGTATTAATTAATTAATGTGTTTTCCTATCCTATGCTTTTCTTGTTTTCTCCAGGGCATCAATACACACATTTATTGATGGATCTCTTAGTGTTCAATCCAACCAGAGAAGCAAAAAGTAACTCCAGAGAGTAGGAGAGGATAGAGGGGAGGAAGAGAGAGAGAGTGAAGGAGGGTGAACCGGTGGACTCTCTCTTTTCCTGTTCCTCACTCCCATTTCAGGTAAGCTTACCTGTCATGCAGTTGAATTCAATGCATATTAGGTATGATGTTTGCATTACTGATAGATTTGACAAGCTAGAAGTCTTGTGATCTATAAATGTGAACTTGATAGTGATGTAGAGTATCTTGGACTTGATTAAGAAGCTTGCAAAAGGTACGTTTGCACAGATTTTTAAGATTTTTTCAGTCTTTTATATATAAAATAAAGGAAAAAAATATGGTTATATATTTGAAGAGTTTGATTCCAAAACGCTATAAATCCAATTTGACTAATTTGAGTAAAAATGTTTTCTTTACCAAGATGAAAACCACTGTTTTCTGTTTCAAACTTTCACATTGCATCTTTTGGTTATAAAAACATTAAAAATTAAAATCTAGATTTTGATTTTCAAAAGTTTATTATAAAAACGTATTAGTCCCCCCCCCCAAATGCATTTTTTTTTTTTCAAAATGCAATTAATCCATCAATATAAAAGTTATTTTTCATATTGAAAATACACAACAAAGTAAGTTGATTCACATATATGACCATTTTTGTCAATGCTAATCTTATATACAGGCATTTGACTAAAAATACATTCAGTCGTCGCTCCTAAAATGAATTCAAGGAGTCATCTTGTTAATGTTATAAATTACTCGAGTGCCTCATCTTCTTAATCTCCTCACGTAAACGATTACATTTCGATGACTTGTGTTTCTTCCCCACCGCAGAAACCACCACAGGTTCATCAATGCCATCAAAATTATTCATTTTTTTGTTTTTGTTGATCACAAAGTATAAAGCAGATAAGGAAAACTAGGATGCCGGGTGTATTCAGAGCGCCGCAGAGAAGGGAGACTGTCGGTTTGGAAAGAAAGGGAGAAAACATGACAGAATAACACGACGGATATCGCATTTTGCGCAAAATTAATAAATGACTTGTTAGATACAATACTGATTTTGGCGGAAACTCAATTTGCATTTTGAAACCAAACTCTTTAATATATATATATATAATATATATATATATATATATATATATATGAAGAGTATACAATATGAAAAGTATTGTATACTTTTGATAATTAAGGTCAATTATTCCTTGCAGCATAAATGTAAACCAGTAACTAATTAGTTAAAATATATATTTAAAAAATCTTGATGAAGGTGCTTACAGTTTATCTCTGTCTCTCTTCCTTTCTTCAACAGCGTACCTACAGAATCTCTTCAGACTTGTTGGATGTTTTTGTACAGACACTGGATATCACACATTCTTTGCTTTTTTTCACAAACTCTTTAACAATATGGCAGACCCAATTATGGACCTGTTTGATGACACACCACTGTTCAATTTGGACTCCCTGCCGGAGGATGCGTTCTCCCAGGGCTCCTCAGACCCAGTCGAGGAGGCGCTGAAGTTGGCACTGGGCCAAGTGGACCCACCTACGGACGCCACGCCGGATCCTGGTGTCCCTGTGCTCAGTGACGTTGTCACAGATCCAGCTCTAATGCCAACACCTGTCGCAGCTCCTGTCTCCGTCCCACTGCAGACTCTTCCAGCACAGCAGGCCACCCAGATGTCGCATGAAGTCTCTGTTAACCCGGCTCAGATTTCCGTTCAGCCCTCTCTCTCGGTGGCCAGTAACAGCAGCGGGGCGGCAACGGTCCTTCTGAGCTCCCCTCTTGGAGTACCTGTGTCAGCGGCTCAAGTCGCCACCCAGCAGCTGCAGACTCAGCAAATCGCTGCTGTTACGCAACAGGCGGCAGGGCAGTCGGCTCCAAAAATTGTAATTTTGAAAGGCCCTCAGGGTCAGACTCAAGTGCTGCAGGGTGTCACAGGAGCCACAGGCTCTCCAGGCAAAGTCACCCTCGCTAGAGTTCTGACAGGGACCCCTCTTAGGCCAGGGATGGCGGTTGTTTCCGGGGGGACGGTATTAAATGCGACATCACCTGGGCAGGGGCAGGTCAAAGTGGGCACTGGAGTCCAAAGGCTAGTTCAAACTTCAAATGGCCCGATGAAGCAGGTGTTACTGACCTCGATGCCCCAGACCCAATCTCAAGTGCAGATACCTGCGCAGACGCAGCTGCAGTCACCATCACAGCCGGCACAGGTTCAAGCGCAGCAGCTCAGACGCAGATGGCATTACAAACCCCAGTACAAACACAGGCCCAAGCGCAGACTGTTACATCCTCTGGAACGACAGCAGCGGCCGTCCGACCTCAAGGTGTCACCCTTTCAGCAGTGCCACAGCAGGTCAGTCTCACGCCAGGGTTATCATAAAACTAAAACCAGAAAAATAACAGTTTGGTTGCTTGAAATAAAATATTTAATGTTTGTTTAGTCTAATTTGAAGTACTTAAAATAACTAAAATAAACATTAAAGGCACAATATGTAAGATTTTTGGATTAAAATATCCAAAAATCACTAGAACAGTGTTACATCTTGTGTTCTCAGATTATCCCAAATGTTTTGTGAATGTTTAAATCCAGAGAAATTTGTGCACTGTGTCCGTGCGTCGCCTATCAATGACATCGTACCTGCGTTACCCTCGATTTTTCTATTCCCTCGGTTTTATTTTGTAGAAACCATGGAAACGCCAAAGACGCTTTAATATATTTTGTTTTATTAGACAGGTGAGCAGCTGTTTGGTTACATTTATAGACAGAAAATGAATCATTGTTATATAGCTCACCACAGTAAGTCTTATTGTTTGAATCTTGTTTTCTTTTCGAGTACCATCCTTTACCATGCCTCAGAGAAAAACACTATTTTGTCAAGTAGCTAACATGGCATAATCAGATGCCGCTTTATTTTTAGTAACAGTAATACAGCATTCTTCTCCATCCAATATGTTTTAAAATGAATTGCATGCCATTTATCAACACAAGCCATCCAGCATTTAATATGATATTGTAAAATCGATCTATCTTACTGCAGTGTGTAACAGTGTCTCACAGCAGCCGCCGAGCGAACGCTCAGAGTAACGTTATAACATCATTTTCAACACAGTCAAATGTATCTAATATGATAAACAGCGCTGCGTTACCTCATGACAGGAAAAGCGGAAGTGGCGCCTGTGGCGTAATAAAAGCTCCACTGCTGTCGAGCTGTGTCACGCTAGTCTCTAATTAGCAATCGCTCCAGCGGCCTCGTTCATCTCCCACATCACTCAGCCTGCTCTGCTTCATACTACAGTAATGTTAATAATCTCATCCATGAATATGATTTCTGCTCGAGTCCTCTCCGATTATTTTCCACCGGCTGTGAGGCGAAGATGAATCTCTTTTTCCGTGCTCAATTTCGGCATCATTAAGCTACGCCTTTGTTTTGAATAGGCGACCTCTAGTGGTGAAAATTACATATTGTGCCTTTAATAAAACTGAATACTGAAACTTATTAAATTTAAATGAAAATATAAAAAATAAAATGTTTCAAAGTATTAATAAAAAGGTTTTCATTTGTACTTCTGCGTCGTTGTCTGTGTCGACATGCAATTACACATGCAGGGAGAGGTTCCACAGCACTTGTGGTCCACATAGAACTGACACGTTGTTACATTTTTGTAGAGGTGCATGTCAGGCTGCGCTTGCTACACACAGCCTGTGATGTAGTTTTGACGCAGAAGTATAAATCAGCCTTAATAGTTTATCAGTAAAACTATATTAACACTGTTCTCTGCGCTCTTTGTAGCTGTCTTTTTTTTGCTTTCAGAATCCTAATAGCCCCTCTTTCTCTATTCAGGGGGGGGAAGCAAAGAGGATCACTCTGGTGCTACAGCAGCCCTCGCAAGGTGGAGCTGGCCAGGCTGGGACGGTGACGATAGGGGGAACCTCAGCTGCAGGGGCGGGTCAGCAAGGCCAGCAGCACAGGCTGGTGTTGGGCTCTCTGCCAGGGAAGTTGGTCCTGCAGGGTGGCCAGCTGGCAGCTCTCGCCCAAGCTAAGGCGGGTCAAACGGGTGCACAGCCGAAAGTGCTCACCATTCAGCTGCAAGTTCAACAACAACCCAACCAACAGGGAGCCAAGGTGAGTGAAAGGACAAGTCGTGTGCATTGGAAGATGTGCTTTTCCTTGTAACTTGATGGTGACGGGAAGCTTTTTCTATGTTTGCAACAGTTTCAGTTGGTTTCTGGGGCAGCTAATGTTGGTGGCAGCCCTCAGGTGGTGCAGATTTCTCAAGGCCAAGGAGGACAAAGACTAGCAGTGCCTCTTAAACTACTGCTGCAGCCACAGGTAGGACATTTCCTCACATCTGTTTTATGGCTCTTTGGTGTGTTATAATCCCAAAAAAAAAAAAAAAAAATTCATGCTATTTTGTGTACCACTTGGAATACGAAGTATTGTTGTAAAGTTTCTAAACGTTTGATATTATGTATAATTTAAGTACACTTTGTCATATGGACAACCAGGCAGTAACTAGACAGATTTAAGTCTTACACTTAAAGGGATAGTTCACCCATAATTTACTCACCCTCAAGCCATCCTAGGTGTATATGACTTTCTTCTTACAGCCAAACACAATCAGAGTTATATTAAAAAATATCCTGGCTTTTCAAAGCTTTATAATGGAAGTGAAGAGTAACCAATATTTTGAAGCCCAAAAAAGCGCATCCATTCATCATAAAAGTAATCCAGTGGGTTAATAAAGGCCTTCTAAATCGAAGCATGCATGCTATATCAACGCCAGAACTCTCTATCGTGAGCGCACTGAAGTTACCGGAGGCGAGTGATTATGGTCTATAAAGTTATAAATATGGATATTTTTCTTTCAAAAATGCATCGCTTTGCTTCAGAAGGCCTTTATTAACCCGTATGGATTACTTTTATGATGGATGGATGTGTTTTTTTTTTGGGCTTCAAAATCTTGGTTACTATTCACTCCCATTATAAAGCTTGGAAGAGCCAGGATATTTTTTAATATAACTCTGATTGTGTTTGACTGAAAGAAGAAAGTCATATACACCTAGAATGGCTCGAGGGTGAGGAAATTATAGGATAATTTTAATTTTTTGGTGAGCTATCCCTTTAAACTGTATGTAACTCATGGTCATTGTCTTATTAGAGTCATTTTAAAGAAAAAGGAACCAGTTCTGAATAAGAACTGGTTCTCTGTTTCCAACCATTTTGTTGACATGCTGACAAAGTATAGTGCTTGAAAATAAAATTTCACTTCTTCCCTGCAGTCAAACACGGTATCCAGTGCTGGTGGAGCCGTTTCTGTGGTTAAAGTTATCAATACCTCGGCTGCTGGCTCTGCGTCCAGCACCACCACTACAGCTGCGTCTTCCGGTGTGCGTTTGGCAAAGGCCCAGGAGCCCGTGCGGAGAGTAGAAACCCTGTGCAAGCAGGAGAAAGCAAATCGCATTGTTGCTGAGGCCATCGCACGAGCCAAAGCCAGGGGCGAAAGGAACATCCCCCGTGTGCTCAACCAGGACGAGCTGCCTGCCGGACAGACCTCAGCAGACCTAGAGGGCATTGCAGGGGCTGCTGGAGCAAAAAAGAAAGGAGGGGGTGGTGGTGGTAGTGGAGGGAGCAAGAAGAAAAGCCCAAGTTTGGGAGGAGGGAAATTGGTGGTGGGAGGAGACAAGAAATCCAAGGCGAAGACTCCAGGACTGGTTGCTGGCGGTGGAGGCAGTAAAAGTAAATCCAAGATTAAGCTCAAGTAAGTTCTGATTTCTTATCCTCCTAGAAGAGTTTGACTCATTGATGTATTTGCCTCTGCCTGTTTTTGTTCTTACACTTTATACCCTCTCTCTATAGCACCATCACTCCAGTGGGTGGTAAGAAAAGGAAACGAAATCCATCCTCTGACCACTCAGATGTAGATCTAAGCCCTCCTGTTTCGCCCCGCACACTGGAGGAGGAAATGTCACAGGTATTACTTACACATTTACCTATTACTGACTCATAGGAGCCATATTAAGCCATTGAAATGTTGTGCATGTGGGCAGGCATGGAAAGAGCATTATGTGACGTCGAATTGAGTGTATAGCATCAGAACAATGCCATAAACCGGATTAATTTCCATTCTCCCAACAGAAGCGACGTTCTAACCGTCAGGTGAAGCGGAAGAAGTACACAGAGGATTTGGACATTAAAATCACGGATGATGAAGATGAAATGGACGCAGATGTTGATGTGACCACGACTCCTGTGTCCGCTGCAGGGCATGTCCAGTCCATGGGAGCAGAACTCCAGCAGGAGCTGGATGGGGATGGTCTTCCAAGCATGCAGTTTTTTGTGGTGCGTCAGCACACTAGTCATAGCGGGTTGAGCGTTTGTGGTTGTTACTGCCATTTGTTTCCTTTTTTATAACTGGTTTTGTCAGAATTTTTCAGCTGTTTACACTTGACACAATGCCACCAGTCATAAAAAAAGAATGCGTATATGCATGTAGCTTTGATAGGACTATTCTCTTTATCTTTATGTGTGTGTGATTCTGATTTGTGTTTCAGGAGAACCCAAGTGAGGAGGATGCTGCTATTGTCGATAAAATATTGTCTATGCGGGTGACCAAAAGGAGGCAAGTATCTGTTCATGCTTCTCACTGTCAATCACAAAAATCTTGTGAAATCTCTATTCTGACTGAGCCTTCATGGTATTTTCTCGTACTAATGCAGGTGTCTCCAGGGCAGTATACTAATGTGGAGGAATTCTTTGTCAAATATAAAAACTAGTAAGTCATCAGCTGTTTTCTCAACCCTCATTTGTGGAAATGTAATTTTTATCTCCTTAAAATATTGCAATGTGTTTCTAGCTCATACATGCACTGTGAATGGGCCAGTCTTGAGCAGCTGGAGAGGGACAAGAGGATCCATCAGAAGCTGAAAAGATTCAAGACAAACAGGCACAAATGAGGAACATATTCCAAGAGGTGAGGCCCTATAAAGTTGAAATTGGGCAATATTCCTTTGATTGGATGGTAGTTTAAATCATATGGCTTTGGAAAATCTAATTTCGAGGATGATTTATAAGTATATCTGGAACTCTTTCCTGTTTTTTAGGATGAGGAACCTTTCAATCCAGACTATGTGGAGGTTGATCGAATTTTGGATGAGTCACATAGTGTTGATAAAGACAATGGGGAGGTAAGGATTTATCAACCAATTTTCAAATGTCAAATGAGAAACTTGCTTATTCAAACCGAATGCATGTGTGTGAGTCTGTTTGATTCATTTATAAGATTTTTTCTTGAATCAGACTACACTGGTCTACTGTGTAGCTAGCAAGGACAGTGATTTAAAAAGATATTGTTTGTTTACTGTTTTTTTTTTTACCTCATCCTTTAATTCAAACTGCACACATACAACTGCCAAAAACACTGTTTTCTCTTTTTCCCAGCCGGTTGTGTACTACCTGGTGAAGTGGTGCTCTCTGCCCTATGAAGATGCTACTTGGGAGCTGAAGGAGGATGTTGATGAAGGCAAAGTGGAAGAATTCAGGAAGATTGAAAGTCGCCAGCCCAGACTCAAGAGAACTGTGAGATACTGTCACGCTCTCAGTCATTGCATACCATTTTATGTGCCTCTTTCTCTCTCCTCTCAGTGCCTGGTCACCAGAGCATTTTCACCCTGTCGGTGTTCTTAGTTTTCATTAAGAAACAGACGAGACAGTGGTGAATTATTAACAAGACTTCCTCTTCCATCAGCCTCGACCTGCTGCAAGTGCCTGGAAGAAGCTTGATGAGTCCAGAGAGTATAAGAATGGAAACCAGCTCAGAGAGTACCAGCTGGAGGGAGTTAACTGGCTGCTCTTTAACTGGTACAACAGGTAAATACCCTGCTGATACACTAAGTTGATGAAATTTGAAGCTTATCAAGAAAACATTCAGACCTTTTAAAGTGGACCTATTATGCAAAATTCACATTTGTAAGGTGTTTGAACACAGATGTGTTTGTAAACAACCAGCCTATAATGGTAAAAATCCACCCACTCCTTTATTTTTATTTTTATAATCCCCATAAATCATAAACAGTCTTTCCAAATGAGATTTCTCCCTACTCTTACGTAAGAGTATTGAAGCCCCGCCCTTGACTGGTGACGATCTGCTCTATCAGCATAGATGCTGTCCTGAGTGAGCCGCAGCAGTCCGCCATTTCTGTTTCCTCGCAGTAGCAGCTGGAGGTATACAATGTCTGCTCCAAAAAAACATTACAAATGTTCTGTTATTGGATGCACCAACGAACATAAGTGTCAGACTGAGCCACTGAGGACACCGATGTTGAATTTCATTTATGAAAGAAATGTGGCGAAGAAAGTCGATAAAGTGTTATATATTTGCACATATCATATTACGCTGGACTGCTTCACAAATGAGGGTCAGTTCAGTGCTGGATTTGCACAAAAGATTAACATGACGGCACATGCTAGTGGATGAGTTGAATCAACTCCACAGCAACTACATAAATTTATCCACTAACCATTCAGAAACGTCCAGTTTCATTCTAAAAGTTGTAACTTCTTCCTGAGTCTCTCCATCTGTGTCGACTCCGGTTTGAACAATGTAAGGCTGAACACCGTTACTGACAATCCTCATTTTGGCTGCGTGAGATTCTCCAGCTTTGTTGTTGTTGAGCAACCGAAGCACGAGCTGTTAAGCTCCGCCCTCTTCTGGAAAGGGGGCCGGGCAGCAGCATTTTTAAAAACATCAGCCAATCGTTTACGCGATGATCGCGTAAACGATTGGCCCTCTGGCTTGTCAATCACTGCCATGACGTTCCTTGTGAGAGACGAGCACGGCTGCGCGCTCCAGTAACTTTCCACACTCCACAGGCGCCGCATGCAATGTTTTTGTCAGGAGACAGGAGTAACAACTGCAGATTATGAGTTACCTGTGGTGAGTCCGACATAATGAATCCACTAACACGACACAGCGAATGCCGGTGGTAAACACTCGTGTTCCAATACTCGTGCACGAGTTTTGGGAGGCGTTCCCTTGCGCTCATTTCAAAAACTCACTAACAGTCTTTGGTTTCTCAGTCGACGAAAAGATCCTATTTAGCACCTTCAATTTTTAGTTTTGTGTCGTTTAGCTCTGAGGAATCTTTAGGCTTATGTACTCGTAGTGTTTACACGTATTGCAAGGTTCTCTTCCAGGAAATTGAACCAAAAATATTGATGATTCATTCTCTCTGGTCAGGGCAGGGTGCATAAAAATGCTTTAGAGAATGAGATGGTTCCCTCCCCCTCAATTATAAAAACCACCTGCTACTGATCCAGTGCTACAGCAGTGAGCAGACAGTAGCTCGGAGATACAGAACCATAATTTGACAGCATACAATTTGAACACATCAACAGCCTCCTCATGATGATGATCTTGGGCGTCCATATCAGAACAGTCACCCTGGGATCCTTATTTGAATTATGGCCTTGCTCAAATTGCTCATTTCTTCTTTATTACCATCTGATTCTGACAGGACTGCAGGCGTAGGTGAAGATGGTGCTGAGAAATGCATTACAATTGATTATGAGGTCTCTTAATTGATTTTGTGCATGGTACAATCTCTTGTCACCAAAATTGTATTCATCAAACAATTTCAAGGTCAATAATAGTTATTTCAGTGCTGAGATAGAATGGATTGGCAAAACGGTAGGCTACAACTATTTTTATTATTTTATTTTTTTCTGGAGATAATGTTGTTCCTCTTCTTTGTTCAATTCTTACACCCTCTCTTCTGTTTTCATTACTTCCCTCACAGGCAAAACTGCATCCTGGCAGATGAGATGGGTCTGGGGAAGACCATTCAGTCCATAGCCCTGCTGTCAGAGGTGTTTTGCTACAGGGGTCCAGGGGCCGTTCCTCATCATTGCCCCTCTGTCCACTATCACAAACTGGGAAAGAGAGTTTTCCACTTGGACTGATATGAATGCTATAGTTTACCATGGCAGTCTGGCCAGTAGACAGATGATCCAGCAGTATGAAATGTACTGCAAAGATGACAAGGTTGGTATAAATGCGTTCTGTGTTTCTTTCTCATCAGTTTGATCATTACTGAGAAGGAGTGTTGTTAATATTGACTAAAATTAGTTTAAGTTGAAGTACTTAAATTGCTCAAATTGAAATAAAATAACAAAAAGTAAAAAACGATAAAATCACACAAAAGCATTAATTCAAAGCATTAATAAATACTATAGTAATATATAAATTGTACTAAAACTGTTGAGCAGGAAGCTGGATTTTTTGGATGTTGAAAGTTAGGTTGTTTTATTAGGGGTGTAACAGCACACAGAAGTCATGGTTTGGTACGTACCTCAGTTTTGGGGTCACGGTTCGGTAAGATTTCGGTACAATAGGAAAAATGGTCAAACTTGAGTTCAGGGTTCCGCTCCGTTTCGCACATAGTTGAGTGCGCGAGTCTTTCAAAGTATTCTCCTTTGTCCATGAGCGCAGAAAGACGCATTCAGCATGTGCGCACTATCTAGTGGACTTCGTATGGAGTCAAATTAATGCCTTAAAGTTTTGCACAAAAATAAAGTTTTGCAAAACACAAAAAGCTGTCATTGATTTTTGTAATTGATTATATTTTTATTTTTGCACTACGTTATTTTATTTTGCAATTTATTATTTTTGTTTGCAAAACTTTTTTTTTTCTGCTCAATACTTTATTTTTCCTTCGCAATTCTTTATTTTTGTTTGCAAAACATTTTTTATTGCTCAATTCTTTTTTTTTTTTTGTTTTGCAAACTTTTTTTTGTGCAAAACTTTAAGGCATTAATTTGACTCCATAACTTCGATTTTAAGTGCTCAAGTCATTCGCGTATGCGCTGTTCTTCTGCTCTTTTTTCTGTTGTTTCGGTTAGTGAACAGCGTTGTAATACCATTATAATATCTGGATTGGAGTGTGGATTATCGCCCATGACTGACTGTATTCTTCGTCTAACTGTGACGTCTGTACCGTACAGTTCGGGATAAATGCATGTACCGTTACAGCCCTATTGTTTATACCAGTAGGATATTTTGATAGCTCGATTCTAACTTCCTCTCTCCTTTGTGCACTTTTTTGTAAACTTCAGGGACACTTGATACCAGGGGCCTATAAGTTTGAAGCTCTGATCACAACCTTTGAGATGATTTTATCAGACTGCCAGAGCTGAGAGAAATTTCGTGGCGCTGTGTAGTAATTGATGAAGCTCACCGTTTGAAGAACAGAAACTGCAAACTCCTCGACAGCCTCAAGATGCTCGACCTTGTAAGAGTTTAACGCCTTTTATTTTTTGCTTTCCTTAATAGAAACTTAATATATTAATGTTAGTTAAAAAAAAGAGATTAATTGTGGTTAATTAATTGACAGCTCTCTCTTTTTTCCCTTTTCAGGAGCATAAAGTGTTGTTGACAGGCACTCCACTTCAAAACACAGTAGAGGAGCTGTTCAGTCTGCTGCACTTTCTGGAACCAGCCCAGTTCCCCTCGGAGATAGAGTTTTTGCGGGAGTTTGGAGATCTTAAAACAGAGGAGCAGGTAGAGAAATGCAGTGATTTATAATTTTTTTGGCAGGTAACATTTCCTCTGAAGAGCATCAGCAGTTCTCACCATTCTGTCACCGTCTGTGATTATCAGGTCCAGAAACTACAGTCAATTCTGAAGCCCATGATGCTGCGTAGACTGAAGGAAGATGTAGAAAAGAACCTCGCCCCAAAACAAGAAACCATTATTGAGGTATGATTGAGCAACAGGACTGTTTCAAGGTGATTCATTCTCTCTGTTTTTGTACGTTCTGAATGCATCAATTTTTTTGGTCTCCAGGTGGAGTTGACTGATGTACAGAAGAAGTATTACCGTGCTATTTTAGAGCGCAACTTTAGCTTCCTTAGCATGGGAGCCACACACAACAGCAATGTACCCAATCTCCTCAATACAATGATGGAACTTCGAAAGTGCTGCAACCACCCTTACCTCATTACAGGTACAGAGTTTATGGCTGTTCACTTGTAGTCCCTCCTGTTTGTTGAGGGCAATGCGTTTTACTTCACCTATGTGACAACTTTGGTCATGTAGCACATGAATAAAAACTCCTGCATATTGGTTGACCATACTGACTTGGTCAGTTTATTTATTATCGCTTGTTCACTTTCCGCTTTTTGTCTCCCCTCTGTGCAGGTGCTGAGGAGAAGATAGTGTCTGAGCTGCGTGAGGTGTACGATCCTCTGGCTCCAGACTTTCATCTCCAGGCTCTGGTGCGCTCTGCAGGGAAACTGGTCTTGCTGGATAAGCTGCTTCCTCGCCTCAAGGCTGGCGGGCACAAAGTACTCATCTTCTCCCAGATGGTGCGGTGCCTCGACATCCTTGAGGACTACCTCATACACAAGAGGTACTGCTTTAGAAATGTAAAATGTGTGATTTGAGAACAGAGTTGGGTATCGAGAAGCAGTTCCATTTTAGAACCGGTTCCAAATTTCCAAGAACTGTGGATTCCATAAGACATGTTCATTTTGATTCCGCTTTGCGATTCCTGTATTCGCATTTTAATGTGATTTTCAACTATTTAAGCGCAAGAAGACATGAAAGAGAACTCGCGTGCCGCCCACAGTCGCACACATCTGAAGCGCGGCCACAGAGAGCCACTGTTCCAGAGCGTGTTCTCAGCCTGTGTCCGTTCTCGAACTGTTCCACACTAGGGCTTTTTTTAACAATTGCGATTTAATCGCATCCAAAATAAAAGTTTGTTTACATAATATGTGTGTACTATGAATGTTTATTTTGTATTTATAAACACATGCATGTATATATTTAAGATATATATTTACATGTATATATTTATATTTATATATAATTTAAATTATATAAATATTTATTGATTTTAATATTTTTGTTTTATAATATTCTTAAATATATACATGTATATGTATTAGGGGTGTTGAAATTAATCGTTGCATCGATGCATCGCGATGCGGACGTGGACGATTCTGCATTGATGCAGTAATAGACCTTAATCGATTATCGCCTATGACGTCATTCGCATATACGCGCGTCAGTCATGCGAGTTTAAAATGGTGGAAGGAAGCGAAACACAGACGCGAATATTAAAAAATGCACCTACAAATTTTAAATCTGAGATCTGGGCACACTTACTACTAGTGTTCATTTACTAGTGTATTTACTCTGTTCAGACTTAAGTTTTATTTGAAGCAGATAAAAATAAAAGGAGTTCATATATCTGACTGCTTGTAGACTTTTTACTGATGAAAATGTAGCCATGTGCAGGATTATTGAAAACCGAGGTTGCAAAGAATGCATCGTGAAATCGAATTGAATCGAATCGTTGACATGATAATCGTAATTGAATTGAATCGTGAAACCAGTGCCAATTCACACCCCTAATATGTATGTGCTTATAAATACAAAATAAATATACATAGTACACACATATTTGTAAACAAAAACTTTTATTCTGGATGCTATTAATCACGATTAATCGTTAATCAGCCCTATTTCGCACATTTCTACTGCAGAAAAGGTAGTTCAGGGCCAGAATTGATTTCCCTTTTGCATTCCCTTGTACTTGAATGGACCAAAATGCACACATTTACATCAAAATCCTCATAAACAGTGGGATTTGTCTTAAGTGAACGTAACAGATGAGAAAGTAAACACGTGTATGTGTGCTGTAATGTGTACAATAACAGTATTTTGGATCCATGCATTCGGTCTTAAAGTGACTGCAGCCTAATAAACGTGTGCTGCCTGTCATTAATATTAATCAAAGAACAAAAGAAAGTCATTCACTGATCTTGATTGAATATCTTTTGTGACTTTAATGAGGATTCATTTATATTTTATTTTTGAAAAGAAAACTATGCAGTGTTATTTTACATTTGATTTGAATTTCTATACCTGAATTTGTTCAGTTGTATTTATTTATGCTATTGCTAATTTATTTGTTGTCTTTAACCGTTTAATGTTTAAAATGTATATTAGTCTAGTTATTTTTGCTGTGGTATTTTGTTAAAACCATAGGCAAAATTTCCTCTTATAGGCCTAAGTGTTCTGTAGGCTGCTAATTTTTTTGTTCGTGTTTCAGCTGCAGCAATGTTTTAGAATAAATATGTTTATCTAAATGTTTGACATTCTACCATAGATAGGTCTAAAATTAGATGTTCTGTCTGATCAGATACCTGTATGAGCGCATTGACGGGCGGGTCAGAGGAAACCTGCGACAGGCAGCCATCGATCGGTTCAGTAAACCTGATTCAGATCGGTTTGTCTTCCTGCTTTGTACGCGGGCTGGAGGTTTGGGCATTAATTTGACTGCTGCTGACACCTGTGTCATTTTCGACTCTGACTGGAACCCACAGAATGATCTTCAAGTGAGGATCTCATACCATCTTTTTCTTCTTAGTGATTTTAATGCATTAAATTGTTTTTGTTTTCTGTCCCTGGTGTTCAGTTTCATAACTTGTCTTCTCTTCCATACAGGCTCAGGCACGTTGTCACCGCATTGGTCAGTCTAAAGCGGTAAAGGTGTATCGTCTCATTACCAGAAACTCCTATGAGAGGGAGATGTTGGACAAAGCAAGTCTCAAACTGGGGCTTGATCGAGCCGTTTTGCAAAGCATGAGTGGAAACAAGGACAGCAGCGTTAATGGGGTAAGAATGAAAGAAATCTCAGATTAAATTGCTGTATTAGAGGGTAGTTTGCCCAAAAATGAAAATGGTTCATCAAAACTTGTATGTTTAGGTGAGATATTGCTTTAACCCTCTGGAGTCTGAGGCTGATTTGGGGCCTGGAGAAGTTTTGACATGCCCTGACATTTGTGCTTTTTTCAGTTGTTCATAAACATATAAATGACAAAAGTGTCATTACACTGAATTCAGCACAAACTAGGCTACCATAATATGTGAGGAACATGTATGTACATGTTTGTGTTTTTGAAGGAATAACGTTTATGTGTGGTTATTGAAAAAACAAAAAACTTAAGTCACTGAAATAAGGCCAAAAAAATATCAAATCTGTGTTCACAAGACTTCTGGGTATTGGAGATTGTAGACTAGAGTTTTTGCTTCAGAATTATGTAAAAATTATGCTGACTACTCTTTCATATAAAACAATAGAGAGATTTAAATTTTCTAAAACATCTTTGGTCAAGAAACACAGTATGGAGGCGTGAATCATCATGAATAATGGGTGATTCTCACCTGAGAAGACAAAAGAATCGCATAAAGAGCTGTAATGACCTGCATAAATAATGAGGCCTTTCAGTCAGGTAGGCTGTGAAAAAAAAAAACTGTGATCATGTCTCAAAGCTCATCATGGTGTAAATCAAACATACAGAAAAAACAGCAATACTGTGAAATATTATTACAATTTAAAATAATGGTATTCTATTATATACTTTAAATATAATATATTTCTGTAATGCAAAGTGTCTTCTATGGCATTTCATATAGGCTTTTAGCGTAAAAAGCATGCACATTTGGAGAAATATTGATGGATTCTCATATGTTTGTCAATTTTCTATACAGAGGAGTATTTATTCATTATTTATTGTCATTACTATGAACGCTGGATACTGTGTTTTCAATTCATACTTGCAGCCGGAGGGTGCTCTGTGCACATTTAGTCCACAAATGCCTGCTAAAGAAGAATAGGCAATCCAGGAACTAACCGAACTAACAGAGGCCAGAGATCGCTAACTATGGCTATTCAAAACACTTTTCAAGACATAAATACACGATTGAGACGATGCATACAAGTATTGCCTCAGAATTTGCCTCTGAATAGCGCTGGCTCAGCGGATAATGGGCTGAATCACAGAATTCTGACATGGCTCTCTGTTCATACAGATTACATAAACAGAAATTTGTTTTCGATTTGACTTACACGATTTAAAACCTGACATTTCAACGTTTTTTAGACATAAGTCTAATTTTTTTGTGATTAGTATTCACTAAGTTACAGTTCATTTTCTGAGAACTATCAGATTGGACTTCGTTCAGAGGGAGACGAGAGATCACGCATCATGTTAGTTTTTTTATTTTGCAAAAAGCACAACATTTTGTTTTTACTCTGAGTGTACACAATAAAAGAAGATATTCCACAGATTAAAATGGTGTATAACTCTTAATTGTATGTGCAACATTGACAGAGTATTTTGAGTCTTTCACACTGGTAAGAAAAAAACCGCGGTGGTATCGCCGGCGATACCTCAGACCTCAGAGTGTTAAATTAAACCTGCAAGTTGAAGGCAGAAAAAGTTCATTTTGTGGTGGATCGTTACTCAATGGTGTGCTGTAAACTTTCCTCAGATCCAGCAGTTCTCCAAGAAGGAGATAGAGGATTTGCTTCGTAAAGGTGCTTATGCCGCCATAATGGATGAGAACGACGAGGGCAGCCGTTTCTGTGAGGAGGACATCGATCAGATCCTTCAGAGAAGAGCAACTACCATCACTATAGAGAGTGAAGGCAAAGGATCCACCTTCTCCAAGGCCAGCTTCGTGGCGTCTGAGAACCGCACAGATATTGCTCTGGACGATCCCGAGTTCTGGCAGAAGTGGGCCAAGAAAGCAGACATAGACATGGATACTCTCAACAGGAAGGTACAGTGTAGTGTCTTTAAAATGTGGTTGCTGTATCATTAATTCTCTGCCAGTTTTTCCTTTCTTAATTTCTCTTTTTTTGTGAACTCTGCGCAGAACACTCTCGTGATCGACACACCGAGAGTGAGAAAGCAAACGCGTCAGTATTCTAGCCTGCGTGGAGAGGGTGGTGATCTGTCTGACTTGGACAGCGATGACGACTACCCACCCCATAATTCCCGTCAATCTCGGGCCTCTCGACGCTCAGACCGGCATTCTGGTGGAGGTTACGGGCGCACAGACTGCTTCAGAGTCGAGAAACACCTACTTGTTTATGGGTTTGTGAACTTGTTCTTCATGATCATATGTAGTTGTTCTTAAAGGGGCAGTATGTGATTTCTGAGAAACGCTGTTGAAAGTGGATCAGCCCGAGCATCGAAACACACTTGTAGCCAATCAGCACTAAGGGGCGTGTCCAAGCATGAAGGGGGAGGTGCCTGTGCTGCACAGCATGTTCATTAATTTGGGGGTGGAGCTAACAAGATAGGGGTGTGATTCTTTTGGTGGCGTTTAAATATCAACAGCGTTTCTCAGAAATGGCTTACTGCACCTTTTAAGAAACTGGTTTGAAACTTCATGGAATTATGATTTCATACATTTTAACATGACTTTCTCTCTACAGATGGGGCCGCTGGCGGGATATCCTGTCTCATGCTCGCTGTAAACGACGTCTCAGTGAACGCGATGTGGAAACCATTTGCCGTGTCATCCTGGTTTTCTGTCTGATACATTACCGTGGAGATGAGAACATCAAGAGCTTCATCTGGGAACTAATCACCCCTCCAGAGAATGGACGAAACCGCAGGCTCTGCTTAATCATTCTGGTATGACTTTCTCTCATTATAATCTTTAATTAACACTCTTTGATATTACCAGCAAGGACCCTCACATAGTGGTAGAGGTCTTCAGATTTTCATGAGTCAACATTTTCCCTTTAGCCGCCTTTCCACTGTCCCCGACATCTGCCTTTGATTGTTGCATTTCTCACTTTCAGATTGGTCATGGAGCAGCCATTACCTTCCACTTATTTGCCATGCTATAATGAATGAACAATGAATGTGTGAAAATATCCACACAAAATAATTGACCTCTAATATGTTGAAAGAAAAGCATAGTTGGTTTTATAGGGCTAGTCATTGCAAATAATTATGTAATAATTATAAAATAGTTAGTTCAGTTTATTCCTACAGCTCATTTTACAGAAATAGTGTTTAAAATTAGGCCTGTATAAAAAATACAAATTTCTCGATTTTAATCTATTCTTATTTTTACGAAACCGATATCAATTCTTAAATCCCAAGAAACAATTAGTCTAGTCTCTTTTCAATTGATGAATGATCGGAACATTGTACTGCGCCTCCCATCCAATAAATCACAATAATCTTTGTGCTTTGTTACTTGTGATATGAAACAAAGTCTCAAATGTTTTCAAATGTCCATTTTATTATGAAATTCAAAAAATGAATACCATTTTGGTGTTCAGTGTGTCGTGACAAATCGCTGTAGCTCGGGTCAGTTCAAGAGAAGCAGCAGCGCGACACACGTGAACCGATCATCTCCTCCACTTTAATACCAGTTACAGTGGAAAATAAACATGAATGAACATCTGAAGGTATGTTAAAAAATGCAGTACAACTTACTGAAATCTGTAACGTCTCGTGTAATCGCTCAGTGTTTCAACCTCGGAAAGATGTTAATAAAACTGCTTGTAAACAAAATCACATAACATCACATTTACCTTAGAAAAACCATATTCAGTGACTATAACCAAAGTCCCTTTAAGACAAGTCATTTCACTTGGTGGCCATCTTTGAAATGCCTCTCAGGCATCCTGGGCATCCATGCAGCTCCTATCTCTTTGAATGGGGAAACATCAAATTCTCCAAAGCTGTTTGCTAAGCTTCCGATTAAATTTCATATTTGAAATCACCAATAAAATCTGACAACAACTGTCTCATAATTTTTTTTCTAAACGCTCGAATCATGACAAAAAAACTGTATTTTTTAGGCTGGATCAAGCTAATGCGCATGCGCAGACCTAAATGCGCGTCTCTTGTGCCTCATTTCGGAGGCGCGCGTCTGACTGTTTCTATAGAAACCAGTGCTTCTAACGGCCGCTGCAGTGATGCGATGACTTTACCAGTCGGCGATTGGCTCTTATTTTGAAGGCGGGACTTATTCCACCATATTGCGCGTTACACTTTCTCCCATTCAAAACAATACGAGTGACATATCTTGTGTTATTCTATAGTCTTTGCTATAACTCATTAGTCAGCTAGAAAAATTAACTCGAGTAGCATTCTGATAAATATATGCACCATATTACATACATAATATTTGTTTGAATAAATGGAGTAGAAATATGATTATTTAATTCTAAAGTTAGTAACTTTAACTTTATTTTATCATTAAATATCCAAAATAATAATTGAATAAAAAAATAATTGAATCGGAATCCAATCAAAAGCTTGTGAATAGAAATTGAATCAAATCGTAAATGTTCAATACCCAGCCCTATTAAAAATGATCTTAGTGCAAAAAATTTTGGTAATTTTCACCTCACACTTATGGTTTTGATTAAAATACATCAGTTAAGTTTTTTCCTTGCACCTGAAATATTCATGATGGGCAAAAGGAGTCACTGTGATCCATTCTGATCCTTTTAAACAGATCAACAGTGTGTTGACGTCACTGACTTGACCTTTTGGTGAACAGATAAGTCACTTTTTTAAGGAAGAGTAATGTCAGTTTAATTTGAAAATGAAAAGCCAATTATTTCTGAATTTCTTTTGTTATTATCACAAATTCAGTATATTAATGATAAAAAAATAAATAAATAATATAGTCCCCTAAAACCAATGAAAATTAATTAAATGTTGTATTAAAAATGACTAAATGGATATTACAAAAAGACAGAACTAAACTTAAAAGTACTAAATTTATAAAAGACAGAACTAAATGTAAAAGTACCCATGGTAAAAAAAAAAAAAAAAAGTCCCTAATTTTTTCAAAATACATTTGAATTTTTCTAGTACTAATGATAAATCACCTGACCTAGCATTCCCAGGGGGCGTTCGGAGAACATCAGGGGGCGTTTGTTTAAAGGGTTAGTTCACCCAAAAATGAAAATTCTTTCATTAATTACTCACCCTCGCACCAAACCCGTAAGACTTTCGTTCATCTTCAGAACACAAATTAAGATATTTTTGATGACAGCGATTTCCCTTTGTTGACATATAATATGTACTATATATATGTATAATAAAAATATATAAAATACACCAAGTTTGGGGTCAGTAAGGTTTTTTAATTGTTTTTGAAAGAAATCACCATGACTGATCAAAAATACAGTAAAACAATAATATTTACTCCAACAATGGTTACGCCAGTCTTCAGTGTCACAAGATCCACTCATGCTAATATGCTGATTTGGTGCTTAAACATTTCTTCTTGTTTTTATTAACTGAAAGTGGTTGTGCTGCTTACTGAAATGTGGAATGTGTGGTGTTTTTTTTTTTTTTTTTT
Source organism: Culter alburnus (assembly GCA_028476615.1). Classification (NCBI taxonomy): domain Eukaryota; kingdom Metazoa; phylum Chordata; class Actinopteri; order Cypriniformes; family Xenocyprididae; genus Culter; species Culter alburnus. Next base: position 770,598 of record JAOTNS010000516.1, read on the forward strand.
GATGACCAGAAAGATTGAAGTAGAAATATGAAATGGAAAATATAAATGTTGAATTATTTTAAATTATTTCAAATGGAAATTTTAAATGTTTTTACTGTCTTTGTCATTTTTATTGCACAGTTTGCACAGTTTACAAAACGGGACAGAGAGCATAAGGCACACCACACTTACTAACATTCAAAAAAAGCAAGATCTGAAAGGAATGAACTCATGACTTAAAGCTGTAAATCACTAAACTGGGGATTTAATCCTAAACAGAATTTTGTAACAAGTCTCTTTAATCTTTGGAGCAACTGGTATGTCAGATAGAAATTTAAAGACACCTCAACATCACCAAAGGCTTTAGCTCTGAAAATCACCAACAATACTGTGCTTATCATATTATTACACTTATTGTTGAATCAATTTAATGGATCCTTGTTGAATGAAAGTATCATATTCAGTTTATTTAAAAATAATTTTTTTGAATGGTAGTGTATAAAATAATATGCCTAAGTATAATTAACATAGAATAATAATCAACATTAATGATTGATGGGGGGCAGTAAGGGACCTAGATAATGGGTAGGGGGCGCTGGCCCAAAAAAAATGTTAAGAATTACTGACTTAACCTGTTAATTTGTCCATTCATTATGTTTTCACTCTACATGATGTCATTTCCTCTGTACAGATATTTGATGTAGGGGAAAGTATGATAGTCCCCGATGAGTTTACGGCAGAGGAGAAGAAAACAGGCATGTGGTGGCGACACCTGGTAGCAGGAGGTGGAGCAGGTGCTGTGTCCCGTACCTGTACGGCACCTCTGGACCGCCTTAAAGTTCTCATGCAGGTATGAGACCTATTTAGAAAGTAGCACACATCATATGATTACTGAAAATACATATTTAAGTTTGGAAAACATACATTATATATATTTATAATTATATAATATTAGAGTTTATATGAATTTGATATATAATGTATATATTTTATGGTCACCGAGGCTGCAATTATTTGATCAAAAATACAGTGAAAACAGTAATATTGTGAAATACAACAATCTTTGAATATATTTTAAACTAATTTATTCCTTTGATATCAAAGCTGAATTTTCAGCATCATTACTCTAGTCTTCAGTGTCACATGATTCTTCAGAAATCATTCTGATATGCTGATTTGCTGCTCAAGAAACATTTCTTATTATTATAAATGCTGAGCAGTTGTGCTGCCTAATATTTTTGTGGAATCATACATTTTCAAGTTTGATGAATGGAAAGTTCAAAAGAACAGCATTTATTGGAAATATCATTTTTTTGTCTTTTATTTTCACTTTCAATCAATTTAATGCATCCTCATCATAGCTTAATAGATGACCCATGAATTAATCTAGGCTTATTAGCTGAAATCCTTGGCTTTCTTCAAGCCCTAGTTAGGGTGAGACATGAACTGAAGTGTTAGTGAAATCCCCTGTCACCAGGGTGCTGTTTATGAAGGGACTTCACATTTAGGAACACTGCTACTGTACTGTAAAGTCACTAAAGTACATGATGTTCTGTTGTTTGGATGAGTGCCTCGGTGGATGACCATGCACATTAGAAATTGCTTAGTTTCAGTTTGGTTTGTTGGATTTTAAAGTTCTTTTTCTTTAAATTCTTGGCTGTATGGAACATTGAACATCTTGTCCTGTGTAAATGTACCTTAAAATGCTTGCGAAATTAAACAAATTTTTGAGCAAATTGAGATGTTTCCCCACTGGATTGTTGTTGGCAGGTTCACGCGACCCGCAGCAACTCCATGGGTATCGCCGGAGGATTCACCCAAATGATCCGTGAGGGTGGAATCCGGTCACTTTGGCGAGGGAACGGTATCAATGTTTTGAAGATTGCACCTGAGTCTGCTATCAAATTCATGGCATATGAGCAGGTAGCTTGTTGTTTTAACATGTAATATAAGTTTAAACATTAAACATGTTAAAGCATAGCCATTAGAAATGTACAAAATCCTGGATATTTAAAGAACATTAATGTAGATAACCACTTTTTTTTTTTTTTTAACAAACAGTTAATTTGTTGACATCAACTCTGTTCTCAACTGACAGTTTACTGAGAATAGCAGAGTCCACACCACAACAATAACGATAACAGCACAGAGAAACGATCTTTGGAATCACTTTCTGAACGATTTTTTCCCAGCTGATGAACTATAAAACAATGACAGCCAATCAGAATCCATCCTGCTTTGAGCATTTAAAGCAACGGATGACAAACTGTGCACGCTTAGAATAACAGAACAATATCGCTGCTAGTTTGGATGCTAATATGGTTATTGTTAGCTTTAAAGTTATCATTCTTGGTGTGAATGGATCTTTTAACCAAAATAAAATCTGAACAACCTTGTTTGTTGCTCCCAGCTATTATATATCTGTGACTTAAACCTCACTTTCCTGTTCTTCAGATTAAACGGCTGATTGGCAGTAATCAGGAGACGTTGGGGATCCTGGAGAGGCTGGTAGCTGGGTCTCTAGCAGGAGCGATTGCCCAGAGCAGCATCTACCCCATGGAGGTAAGAATATAAACAATCATTTAAGAATAAACTTTGAGCACTGCTTTGAGAAAACAAAGCTTTCTGTTCTGTCATTTAAATAATAATTATGAATCATGTGCTTTCACTAGACCTCCCATGCATTCTTTGTATCATGTTACGTAATGCGGTGCTTCTCAAACCCCCCACCATTGCACATTTGACTCCCTTATCAGACACACCCAATTCAAGTCTTGCATCAAAGCCACTTGAAGGCAAGCCTGCAACCTTGGCCAAAAAAGTGTAACGCCTGCTAACGCTGCAGTATGCATGAAGGAGACAAGAAGCTGTTTTTTTTTTTAGTGGATGCGTGTGGATGGAGGAGAGGCTTCACTACGCTGAATAAACCACTTTTGTGAGGAATGAATCGACAGCCCATCGGCTAATCTTAAACATTAATTTTGGATTGCTCTATTTTAGAGTTTACACCGAAAAAAATGCTGTTTTATAAGAGAAGTCATGGACAATTGCACCACAGGTATGATTCAGTTTACAGCACTTCTCGTTAATTTCTATGGTTTCCGCAAACAGTGATTGACTCACATACTCACAAGTTAGCTGTTACGCTTTTTCAATGGTATTAAGACCATCCCTGCTTGCATCGCCTGTGTTAATGAGCTGATGAGTTAAATCAAGTGTTTTCGATGAGGGAAACATACAAAATTTCAGTGGTGGCGGGTCCTCAGGACAGGTTTGAGAAGCTGCTATAATGTACCCTTTTTAAAAATGGTTTCCTTAGTTTTTAATAACTAACTGCCATCTCAGAATGTGAAACTAAATCAAGTTCTGATGATGGCTTTCTATACCAAACAAAGCATTGCTTTGTTCAGATCTCTTGGAGCTTAAACAAAACACTTTGTTTGTGTGTGGTGTTTTTTTTTTTTTTTTTTTTTTTAAGGTTTTAAAGACTCGTCTTGCCCTGGGAAGGACGGGTCAGTACTTTGGTATCGTGGACTGTGCTAAAAATATTTAAAGGAGGGTTTAAAAGCATTCTACAAGGGTTATATTCCCAATATGCTGGGTATCATCCCTTATGCTGGAATAGACCTGGCTGTTTATGAGGTAAGTTTTTACACGCTAAAACAAAAGGACTATATATTTATTATCAGTGTTGTATTGTTAACTAAAAACTATTAAAAAGGTTCCATTAATTCCAAAAAACTCGAATCGTTGAACTACTAAAATTATAATAAAAAAAATAAAATAAAAAAATGCTTCAATTTTATTAGTCATCCATCCATCCATCCATCTATCACTAATAATTGAAAGAGCACTAAAATTAAAACCGAAATATAAAAATAAAAGCTTATTCAGAATATTAATAAATACTATAACGGTATATATATATATATATATATATAATACACAATACTAAAATATCACTAGGTTACATGTGTTTATTATATATAGTTTTTTACTTTCAGAATTTTCCACATATTTTATGGTTATTGTTTTAGTTAATAAAATGTATGTGTTATGTAAATTATTTTATGATTAATTTGTATTGTAAAATACATTTTTTTATCTGTATACACTAAAGGACGGTGGCTGCAGTAAATAATGCTAAAATCAGTTTTTATCTCCTCAATGTTTTTATATTTTATATTTCTTTTATTTTATTTATTAAAATGTGTTATATAATTATTATATTATTTTAGGATTCATTTATATTGAAAATATGATCTTTTTTTATATCTGTACACTAAAGAACTCGTGGCTGCAGAGGTTTGCTACGGACAGTGCCGATCCGGGTGTGTTTGTGCTGCTAGCCTGTGGTACAATGTAAGTACTTGTGGACAGTTAGCGAGCTACCCGTTAGCCTAGGACACGTATGCAGGCTCAAGGTAAGTCTTTAAACTCTCAAATACATCATTACAAGGCTTGATTGTTTCCTACTATTATCATTCACTGAGTAAAATAATTGTTTCTCTGTCACAGTCTAATGGATTTATTTTCATTTATTTTATAGCTTCTCAGGAAGGCAGCCCACAGATGACCATGACTGGTCTCTTCAGACACATTGTACGGACAGAGGGGTGCAATTGGACTCTATAGAGGCTTGGCACCCAACTTTATGAAGGTCATCCCTGCTGTTAGCATCAGCTACGTGGTTTATGAGAACCTAAAGATCACCCTTGGTGTCCAGTCTCGGTGAGGGGAACCTGAAGACTGTTAAATCCTTAATGGCTTTTGTTTTCCCTCTTAACTTTTCTTTTGGACCAGTGAAAGAGATCGTCCAAGAGCCGGTTGCACTCAGAGGAAGTGTAGGAACACTTGGCCAGC
>JAOTNS010000517.1:0-43156 GCA_028476615.1 Culter alburnus
TGAAGATAAAAGAAGACATTTAATCTCTGCAGATCTCAGCATCAATTAACGGAAGTTTAACGTTCATGTTTGTTTCATTTGTATGACTGAGAAGAAAACAAATGGAGGACAATCAATGTTGTCAACAGGCTCTCCTATCACACGATCTGCTTTACAGTGAAAAACTCAATAGAAAAAAAAGGAATATGGGTGATCTTCTTTCTCAATACTCCACTTTTGTGGCATGTTTGTGGATTGCCAAGTTTCAGCTGTAGAAGCATGGTAGGTGAAGCTTGCTCACCCTCATTGGCTATCATGGTTATCACTTCAAAGGCAGCCCGATCAAGAGAATTTATGATTTGAGATTGAGGACATTAAATAACCATAATGACACCACATAATACAGGATGTTTTGGACAAAAAAATCGTTGGCAACAAGCTCAAATCTTGTAAAGGAAAAAAACAAACTGTCATTGAAATATTGTAACCAAATAAAACCGACACTGAAAACCAACTGTCAATTAAATAAAATAAAATAAAATTCTAACCAACTGTCATTGAGATCTTGTAACGAAACAAAACTGACAGTCATTGAGATGTTGTAAAGGAACGAAACTGACTGCTATTAAGATCTCATAAAAGGAATAAAGTGACCGTCATTGAAATGATATAATGGAACAAAACCGATCAGAAGATTAAAAGAAAAATTAAGATGACACACAAAGACATCAAGAATCAGCACATGAATCTCAACAAAGGTGACAATCAAAAGTGTGAAGCTGCAGTGCATGAAAAGTTATTTTCTCGAGATCACAACTTAATTTTCTCATCTTGACATAATAAAAGTTCTTTTGACAGTGACAGTGACTTTTGACAGTTTGATCCTGAAACACACTGCACTTGGATTGTACTGTTGCTATAACGAACACAACTTTCACGCGCATCCGATTAAGGGATAAACCGTGCGCTCTTATATGTTGAGGATATTTCAGCAAAATGTTTACTTTGTTTAATAATAAAGTCTACAATAAATAAATAAATAGGCTAATCAAGCACTGTTCAATCAATCTACACTAAACATTTTTATGCTAAACATATTTGTGTAATTAACATTTAAATTATCAACAGAGCATTCAACACCATTCAACACATTCAACACCTCAAGTGCAGGCGGGGTGCCTTCAGAAGGATGCCAGATTATTCTTTAACTATTCTAAAAAAAAATGTAGAGCTGCTTGGATTCAACCCACTTTATTTTCCTCAAGAAACAACATTTATGGGACAGTTCATGTTAGATTTTGTTGCCGATTTGACATATATTATTTAACTGACCCTTCACAAAGACCCGCCACCCTTAGTTACTTTTGCTTTGTCCGACAAGCCGTGGCGCTGTCACACCACACGCAGTGAAAAATACATTGCGGAGCAAAGAGGATGACAACACGTCGACAGACAAGACAGAGCAGGTTACTTATGATATTAAACAAAGTCCCAGCTTTCAAACTGTGTAGTTATTAAAGAATTTCAAACAATAAAACCGTTTTGTGGCTCTTTAATGTGTTGTGACCATGGTGTGACAGATTGCTGTAAAGCCTCAGCTCAAGAGGCACTGATCATCTCTTCTTACTAGTCCATTTATAGTGTCAAATAAACATAAATGAACATGAGAATGAATGTTGTTTCAAACGTGTAGAGACGTCAATATACACAATTTTTCAAGTTTAACTCCACCGAGGTTAATCTTCTAACTACTGGCTGCTTTGTCGGACAAAATGGCGGATGCGGCGTTCTGATTGGTTAGATCGCTTGTCAATCAAACTCCTGGTGAAGGGTCAATTGTGAGTTTGCCAAGCAGTATTTGAGATTTCAGGATTCCTCCATTTAAATAGATAGGACTTGGTCTTGGATGCCCTAAATAGGTGCAATCCAATTTACTGTATATCCCTTCAGATTGTACTATACGTACACTGCCCTCCAAATGTTCGGAAACACCCCTGGCAAAGTGTGGTTTTGGACGATATCAGCATAAATCCTTATCATTTTTTTGGACAAATACATTAAAGTAACTTGACATTATCATTGAAGACCAGCAATAATAATTTTCATTTTGATTACATAATAATGGCAATATATCCTACATGTCAAAGCCAGACATGCCCCTTTGCCAGCTGTGATGCCTGATACTGGTTTAAACTTGGCTCAGGTTTGTAAAAGATTTTGGGTCAGCACACCTTAATAGCTTCAACAATTGATTGCCAATTAAGTTAGAATACAATGAACCAATTAGAATACAGTGCTGTATTTTGATGAATCAAAAATCTATGTTTTTTTATGTATAAACTGTTTTTGTAATAAAATATGTTTTCGTAGTTTGTGTTGTCCCTTATCAGTGCAAAATTATCACAAATTAAAAACCCCACTTTTCTAGGGCGTTTCCAAACTTTTGGAGGGCAGTGTATATATAGTATGTGTTTGTATATATAGCAATGTGTTTTCAAGATTGAAGATCTTTAAAGAAACCTACATTCAAATGAACAATGTCAGGCTAAAATAATAAACAAACACACAAAAATGTTATTACATTATAGGGATTGGCTATAACCAAGCCAAGATGTACAACACAAGGTTTTACCACATTTGTACAGGAAGTGGAACATCTGACAGTTAACACCTACAGTATCTGAGAATTTATGAAAGTGAATTTCGTCAGACAAGCAAAACAACCAAAAATACCACAAAGACAGTTCCAGTGATCAACCTACTTCAACTTAAGTGCAACTTAAGTGCATACCCAAATCATTATTTTTATGAACAGGAACTTGACAGGAGGAATGAGGAAACTACATAGGTGGAGGGCAGGAAGATAAAGAAAAAAAGCTCAGGAATTATAAAATCATCCCCATCTATCTCCTAATATTTCATTTTCCTGAACTCATAAAGTTACACGTTGATTCCACCAGGTGGCATCTGCAGTCAAGCTGGAGAAGTTACAGTTAACAGTAAATCTGTGTCAAAATTCTTGTCGCTCCTCCCTCTACTGTACAACACATCCTAACTACTACTAGTCACCAAAAGAGGAACCTGCATCAACAGATCAATTTCCATGCACCTGTACACATTGAAGACAGACAGACGGCAATCAGAGTGAAATATGGATCTCAAAACGTCATCTCAGAATCCAGAAATAGGGCAGAATTTTCTTCCACTGCAGCAGGATCCTCCAGAGTACACCAGTATTGGATTCCCTCCATCTGAGATCTATCCCAGTACTTCAGGTCAACCTGCCCAGCAGCATGGAGCTCCGGCAGCACCTGGCCAGTGCATCCAAGTGCCATATCCAGGGCAAACTGTGGGTAAACTAGCTTATCTTAGTGCATAATAAAGCATACATTTGTTAACAAATGTTATCCAAAAAACCTGATTACATCCAGGAGAGTGATAATAAGTAACAAATGGTAACTTCATAGAGTTAAATTAACTTTATAAAGTTACTATTATTGCTGCATATGTTACTGAATGGCTTAATAATTGAATAGACTATATTGTACTACTTACCTTTGTTTAATCTCCTTCCTTAAGTGAAATCTCCTTAATCATGGAAGAAAAAAAAAATTGTTGGACAGGGCTGTCCCAAAACCCACCCTTGCAGTCTTTGCACTTAACCACTTGTATTTTGTATTTTTGTAAATATTCAAGTGGGCATGAAGTTTGTGTAAAACTTTTGATGGACCACACTTACATCTAAATTGTGTTGAATTTTCAAGTTTATCTTTGAAGTTTGATTAGTTGTTTGAACAAGTTCAAATGAATGCAAATTGACACTTTATTAGTGCAATAATGCAAAACAGCCTGAACCGTTCAAACTGATAGAAATGACAGGATAATTACTAAGTAAACAACTCAGATTGAAGATCCATGAGCAAACCATTTTTTGAGCACTCTGATCAGTTAAATGAAAGGTTTCCTGCATCATTCATGATTTAATGACAAAAAGTTAATAACAAAAACATAATTGGCATTTATTGCAATAAATTAAATGTTAAAACATATAAACTTGATGACATGTTGGTGTGACTTGGTTTTAATAAATAAACATAATTTTGTTAGCTTTTTAAAATAAATATTGTTTCTTTAACCTGGAAACCTTCTATCAAATGGAAATGAATCATATGTTGAAGTATGAAAACCCATCCACAGAGTGGAGTTTGCCCACTCATTTGAGAATTCCCCCTTGTGCCATTGGTTCAAAGAAATACAGAATGAGAACAGAAGTGGTTAACATAATGTTTCATAATTTTTTTCACAGACTCAAAATGCCAACTACTCAGGACAGCAAGTATTAGCAGAGGAGAACTCCAAAACGGCACGCACCCGGAATCCTGCCTGGGCTGCAGTCAGCCTTTTTTGTCTTGTTTTGATTATTGTCTTTAAATTTCTGATTTTTAAGAGTAAATACAGTAAAGGCTATTAGAGCTGTCACGGTTGGGTGCAGATTACAAAGAGTTTTCTGCATTATAAATATTATTTGCTCAACGTATCATTGTACTTAAAAAAAAGTTTGTTATGGTATGTTGAAAACAACAGAAGCTTTGATTGGCCAATTAAATTTTTCATGAAAAACAGTACCTTTTCTTGTTTTTGATTTACATTTTCAGTAATATATTCTTAGTGCATATGAGTATGCTATCTAATTTAAAGCAAATTGTAAGACTAACCCATTTACATTAACCCATATCAATTTTCAATGAGGATTTCTGTTATCTTTACTTTTATGTGCCTGTTATGTACTGCTCAGAGATGTGAAGGCTGAGGATCCAAGTGCAGCATTTATTGAGGGGTTTTTCACAATCAAAGTCAAACAGGCAAAAGTCAAACACAAATGAGCAGTCCAGATCACAGGCAAAACAATGATCACGTTTTCTTTTACATCACGTGGATGGCCGGGTGTGTGCTTCGCTTACCTGGGGAACACAAGGCACCAGGATGCACTATGGCAGTGGTTCCCAAACTGGTACGCGTACCCCTGGGGATACGTGAGGTGACAATAGGGGGTACGCGAACAAAATGCTGAGTAGTTCATTTAATTCTACCTTAAAATAATATTAAAATCTAGCATGTATTTCTAATTGCCAAAATGTCGTAAATCCAGTACATTTAATCAGATTACCTCATCATTTGCAGTCAAAAATGACTGTATCCACAAGCAGCATGCATATGATTGATTGTGCGCAGTCTGCTGCCTTAAATCGCGCTAAATTACTGCCGTTCTCGACAATGCACCTTTGTAAAAGTGGAGATTTAGCACTTACTCGCATGAACAAATACAGACACAGATAATGGATTCATTTCGATTTAAGACTCAAAGACTCAAAAACATACCTTGTGTGAGTCTTGTATTTAATGATGATAACGAGCAAGAATGCAATTGTTCCCAAATATCCACATTACTGCAAACGTGACATTATTATACAACAGGTCAAAAAAAAAATAAAATTGTAGCCTACATTTTAAACACAGTACTCAGTATTTACTCTATTTTGCAGTGAAATAATAGTTCTGACGAAAACCACAGCAGAATTACAACACACGTCTGTGTTTCGTGAACAATTCTGCGGCTTTGAACGAATCGTGAGAGTCAATGATTCAATAATTCATTCACAGCCATTCGTTACTGAATGAATGACTCGATGATTCACTCATAAAAACAGTGACTTGCTGCCACCTACTGGCGGTTTTAGTTTAATATTTAAAAGTTTTACTTAGTTTTACCATCATTGCATATTTCTCTATTGAACATTTTTTATTTAAAACATTATTTATTTTATAAAGTTATTCATAAAGGTAAAAAAATGCACTGGAAAATCAATTTAGGGGGCAAATTATTGTCCCTTAATGGCAAAGGTGTGACTGCAGTCGAAGTGGAAGAGAGGGGGTACGCAGAAGGATGGTAATCCCTTCGGGGGGTACTCCAAGATAAAAAGTTTGGGAACCACTGCACTATGGGAAGAAGGCATGCCAGCGGAGGCAGTGTGATGCTTTGGGCAATGTTCTGCTGGAAAACCTTGGGTTCCTGCCATCTGGCCATGTATACAATCTCACTCTTTGAATTGCCCGACACAGGAAATCAATGCGTGCTGTCATGAATAATTAAAGGATTAGTTCACTTTCAAATAAAATTTTCCTGATAATTTACTCACCCCCATGTCATCCAAGATGTCAATCTCCTTCTTTCTTCAGTCGAAAAGAAATTAAGGGTTATGATGAAAACATTCCAGGATTTTTCTCCTTATAGTGGACTTCAATGGACTCCACTGTTGAAGGTCACAATTACAGTTTCAGTGCAGCTTCAAAGGGCTTTAAACGATACCAGACGAGGAATAAGGGTCTTATCTAGCGGAACAATCAGTCATTTTCGAAAAAAAATGTAAATGTATATGCTTTATATAAACAAATGATCGCCTTCCAAGTGCTTCCACCAAAACCACACTTTCGTATTCTTCATAAAACTTACGCTGTATGTCCTACGCCTTCCCTATTCTACTTACGGAAAAAATGGAACTGGTGCTGCGTCCATTCCGTAAGTGAATAGGGAAGGCGTAGACACAGCATAAGTTTTTTTGGACCTTTTTCGACCTTTGGAAGCCATTGAAGTCCACTATAAGGAGAGTAATCCTGAAATGTTTATCATCAAAAACTTTAATTTCTTTTCGACTGAAGAAGAAGGACATGGACATCTTGGATGACATGGGGTGAGTAAATTATCAGGAAAATTTTATTTGAAAGTGAACTAATCCTTTAAGCATGGGATATTCTCATAGGATAAGGACACACAGTCTCATGAATAGTTATGAGACACCAATGAGTCATCACTGTACTATAGTACAAGAAAATATCACATCCTGTGACACTGACACAAAGAGGAATTTAGTTAAAAATAGCGCAAAAAGTTTTACAATTTACTAGTTTTCTCCTACAATACTGTTGGTAATGGTTGGTAATATTGACTTCTATGATGTTCAACATATAACTCAGTTAAAATCTCAGAAAATTTGGTTTAGGGTTTCATGACCCTTTAAGTGAGATTCAAATCCAAAGGTTCATGTTCAGTTCAATCATGTTCAGTTCGAAGGCACTGTGAATGGCATAGGGAATAAGGGTACATTGATACATCACTTCACAGGAAGTGGAGAGGAGAATTCACCCAACTGTCATTGTGCACTGCTTCACCAGTCAGAACTAAAGATGGAGCAGAGCTGTTGAAAAAGTTTTTAAAACATTAACTTTTTTGCTCTCCAGCCACTGTGGCTAGTGGTTTTCCAAAGTTACTAGCCACTCTGCATTTTCACTGGCCACAATTTTGACATCGATACCATGGGGAAAAACTGCCATATAGATATTTTGGTAACACTTTACTATAAGGTTCATTAGTTAACATTTGTTAACTACATTAGTTAACGAACTAATAATGAACCGCACTGCTACAGAATTTATTAATCTTTTTTTAATGTTAATTTCAACATTTATTAAAGGGTTAGTTCACCCAAAAATGAAAATTCTGTCATTTATTACTTACCCTCGTGTCGTTCCACACCCGTAAGACCTTCGTTAATCTTCGGAACACAAATTAAGGTATTTTAGTTCAAATCCGATGGCTTGAGGCCTTCATAGGGAGTAATGTCACTTCCTGTCAAGATCCATAAAGGTACTAAAACACATCTAAATCAGTTCATGTAAGTACAGTGGTTTAATATTAATATTATAAAGCGACGAGAATATTTTTGGTGCGCCAAAAAAAACAAAATAACGACTTATTAGTGATGGCCGATTTCAAAACAATGCTTCAGAAAGCATCGGAGCACAGATAAATCTGTGTGTCGAATCTGCAGTTCGAAGCGCCGAAGTCACGTGATTTCAGCCGTTTGGCGGGTTTGAACCGCGATCCGATTCATGATTCGATACACTGATTCATAATGCTCCGATGCTTCCTGAAGCAGTGTTTTGAAATCAGCCATCACTAAATAAGTCGTTATTTTGTTTTTTTTGCCGCACCAAAATATTCTCGTCGGTTTATAATTAATATTGAACCACTGTACTCACCGAACCGATTTAAATATGTTTTTTACCTTTATGGATCTTGACAAAGGGAAGTGACATTACTCCCTATGAAGACCTCACGGAGCCATCGGATTTGAACTAAAATATCTTAATTTGTGTTCCAAAGATTAACGAAGGTCTTACGGGTGGAACGGCATGAGGGTAAGTAATAAATGACAGAATTTTCATTTTTGGGTGAACTAACCCTTTAATACATTATTAAAATCAAGAGTTGTATTGTTAACATTAACAATGTTAACAAAGTGAATGCACTGTGAACTAACATGAACAAACAATGAACTGCTGCATTTTTATTAACTAACATTAACAAAGATTAATAAATACAGAAACAAATGTATTGCTCTTGGTTAGTTCATGTTAGTTAATACATTAACTAATGTTAACAAATTAATCTTATTTTAAAGTGTTACTGATATTTTTAATTTTTTAATTTTTCATCTGGGGAATTGTGTGCTAACTGAGCTCAAGCTGTGCTGACTTCAATGAACAGTATTGAATGCTAGTGCTTTCAAAATGACCACATGGTGTACGCAATAAGATGTTAAGGGAATTTTGTGTCAACAAATCATGTGTCAAGACAGGGGAATAGTGTTTATAGTTTAGGGAAATGGATGTGCTTTTTGATTTTAGTTAAAAAGCCTGGTTATAGTGTTTTAGCAATCGAGAAAAACTGTAATATGGTCTCAATTCACATAAAATTCACAATGAGCATCCATTGGGAATGAGTCAGTATTAATCGGTCTGACTAATGTATTCATGTAATTAAAACACATGCATGCAGAAAATTGACATCATAACAACACTGATAGACTGATAGTACGCACTGTGTTGTGAGAACATACAAATTAAATATTTCAAATATAATTTTGGTCATAGCCTAACTGTCAGTTGACACTTGGCACGGCTTTTTCTCTCTATAATAGAGTTTAGTTTATAACCTTGTTTTGAATCTAGACATGGACTGCTGAAAGGGTAGATGAGGAAACCAATTTAAAAAGAAGATTCATTGTCACAAGGTCCAAAAAATGTGCTCCGTTGTGATAAAATAATCCAACTGATCCTCCAGATGTTTCATGTCTCTCATCAGGGTCTTTGTGAAACCACATGGTGGCACAGTGCCAAAGTTCTTGTCACTCCCCTACAACCTACAACTTCCCTCCTATTTGCTGCTGCCGTTCATCGCCAAGTTATATGAGAGTCTGAACCAGAGTACAGCAATACATACGTCTCTGCAGAGCAAAAGAAAAGGAATTACAATCAAAAGCAAAAGCTAATAATCAGAAAAATGGATCCCAGCAATCAGCCCCCAGGTGCCTGGAATTCATCTGAGAAATCAGAGATGCTGCAGCCTACATCACCACCACCAGCATACCAGGACAATCCTGCTGGATACCCAACCTCCTTTCCAAGCCAGCCAGTCCCCCCAGGCCCCTTTGCCCAAGTGCCATATCCAGGGCAACCCGTGGTTGCCGTGCAGCCTGCAGTTTTTGTGACCGCTGCTCCACTGGCCAATCCAGAGCCAGATTACCTGTGTTATTCGATCTTTACCATGCTGTGCTGCTGCTTACCTCTGGGCATCGCTGCACTGGTTTTCTCCTGCTCTGTAAGTATTAGTCCATGTACTTTCCATTTATTTATGAACTATTTATTTAATTTCTTTCTTTCATCTTTATGAGCATTAAACATAAAATTGCATAAAAATCCACAAAAATGAAGTTCATGTAATAAATTACAGAAGTCAAAAGTTAAATTAAAAATCAGAAGTTAAAATATCAAATCTATAAAGAAAAAGGAGTTTGGTAATCATCAAGTTAATTTATTATTTATTTATCATAACCCTTTTAACAGGCACATAATTTCTATGAAACAATTTGTGGTTCTTTGGAGAAGTAATTTTATTATTATTAAAAATGTCTGTATATATATGTATAAAATATATACACACAAACAAAAAATTCAGATATTAAAAATACATATTATTAATATGTATATTAATACTTCTGTCTAAATCATTGATATCAATGCAGGACCATTTGAGTATGTTTTCCAAAAAAAAAAAAAAAAAAATTACCCACTCATTTCCTGTGTATTTGGGTTCCCATGTTTCCTTTTAGATTAAACTTGCATGCCAAAATGGACTGTATTTACACTAAGTGCAAATATTGTCCCTTGTTGACAGACGCTATTTTTCAACTTCTTCAGTGGCACAGAAGTAGCAAGAAAGGCTTGCAGACCTGGCTTTTAAAAGAACTGATATTTTTACATGGTGTAAATAGAATCTATTGCTATTTTCACCTAGTCTAAATAGCATATCCCTGAGAAAATGCTGTTATTGTCACTTATTGTAAATAGAATAGGCTATATTCACTGTAAAATTCACTATTAAGTGTAAATAGCATCTAATTGACTCCTCAGACTCGGATTTATGCGTTTCTGTGTCACCACTATCAATGCCAAAATGAATCTGCAGCAGTCAGGTGGTACAAGTAAGAGCTCTTGAAGTTGTTTACATTATACACTCTAAAAAATGTTTGGTTAAAAACAACCCAAGTTGGGTTGAAAATGGACAACCGAGCAATTGGGTTGTTTTAACCCAGTGGTTGGGTTAAATGTTTGCCCAACCTGCTGGGTAGTTTTATTTAATCCAACTACTGATTAAAAATGACTATATGGCTGGCTTAAAATGAATCCAAAATAGGTGAGAAATTAAAAATCAGACACATAATTACTAGAGGCAACAATAATAATCAAAAGGTGTACATTTATTAATAAGCAATTTAATAAATGTTTATTGTTTATTATTCATCTTATTAATAAATGCTCATTTATTAAACATACTAATAAATGTTAATTTCCAGCATATTTTGGGTTCATTTTAAGCAAGCTATACAGTAATTTTTATACAACAGTTGAGTTAAATAAACTACCCAGCACGTTGGGCAAACATTTAACCCAACTACTGGGTTAAAACAACCCAATTGCTGGGTTTGTCCATTTTCAACCCAACTTGGGTTGTTTTTAACCCAGCATTTTTTAGAGTGTAATTTTAATGTTATGTGCTTTGAGACATGAGGTGATTTAATGCCATCTCTCATCTAGTGAGACTTAGATTTGGAAAAATAAAAATGCTGCCTTCTGAGGCTGCATTCCATGGTAGGAAAGCATCAAGGCATGTCCGAATCCAAAGTTAGCTTCACTTCCTGTCTCCTGAGTTACCTTCATCTGATTGATTTTTGAAGGCATCATAGATGTATCCATTCGGTGACAGTTGAGCTAAAGAAAGATGGCATCTGAAAGTTGTGGTTTCTGGTCATTTTTTGTGTAAATGTATGTTTTTGACCAATATTTTCCACTTCTGATGTCATTTCTAGAGAGAAATTACTACTGTAGTAATTAAATATGTGTTTAGTTCTCACCGATGCTTGCTTGTATTT
The DNA here is from genome assembly GCA_028476615.1 of Culter alburnus. NCBI lineage: Eukaryota > Metazoa > Chordata > Actinopteri > Cypriniformes > Xenocyprididae > Culter > Culter alburnus. Next base: position 11,529 of record JAOTNS010000517.1, read on the forward strand.
TGCTGTAGATCATTAAACTGTTGCGCTGCCTCAGAAGTCTGTCCGAAATCAGTTTCGTGAGGTTCCTTCATGCTCAAACGCATTTGAACGCTCAAACGAGTCATTGCCAATATATAGTTTGCTATTGCTAGCCTCTCCAAAATTGCCTACCCTACCTTTAATAAATAAACATAAAAAATATAATTTGGTTGCTTGTTAAAGTAAATAGTGTTTCGTTTAACATGGAAACCTTTCATCATATGGAAATTAAACATTATATGTTGAACTATAAGTAAACCCATCCACAAAAGGGGAGTTTGCCCACTCATATGAGAATTCCCCGATGTGCCATTGGCTCAAACAAATTCAGAATGAGAACAGTGGTTAACGTAATGTTTCATAATTGTTTTCACAGACTCGAAATGCCAACTTCTCAGGACAGCAAGCATTAGCAGAGAAGAACTCCAAAACGGCACGCACCCTGAATCATGTCAGCGTTGCTATTGGGCTTGTCTTCCTTGTAGTGTTTATTATCTTACTGTTTGTGGAGATTTAGAGGTAACAGCTGTTAGAGCTGTCATGTTTGGATGCAGATTACAAACAGATTTGGATTTATTTAGTTCTTACAACTTCATTACAGCAGTGTCATTATACATAAAACATATGCTGATTGTTATTTTTATGATTATTTTTTATGACTTTGACTGGCCAGCGAAATTTATCACGGAAGAACATTACTTTGTCTTGTATTTTCTTAAGTACATTTTTAGTAATTAATAACAAGAATATATTCTCAGTGCAAATGAGTCTGTCAATTTATTTTATAGCAAACTATAAAGCCAACCTATGCTAATCAAACATGAGATCCAGGAAGAGAATGAGTGCACCAAACATAACATCCAAGCAAGAACAAGACTAGGCAAGGAACACAAGAAATACTGGGGTTTAAATACACAAAGGCATAGCAATGCCACATGTCAGTCAAGAGAAAAGAAACAAACCAGAACTGGACCTTATCTGAGCCACAAAATATATATTATATATTATTTATAGATCTTTATATATTATTTATCATCTTAGCATTAACAAGCCTGTTAACAAGCAAAATCACTGTAGGAAAGAAGAGAACAGAGAAAAAAAAGAGACAAACAGAAATGTCACAGGTTACGTATGCAACCATGGTTCCCAGAGAGGGAATGAGACGCTGCTTCAAAAGCACCTTGACACAGCGTGAGTTCCCCTGAAAGGGAACGTCTCAGATTAGTGCAGTGCAGCATTTATTGAGGGGTTTTCCACAATCAAAGTCAAACAGGCAAAAGTCAAACACAAGCGAGCAGTCCAGATCACAGGTAAAACAGATAATCCAGAGAACAGAGAAACAAACCAAAAACCAAGACACGGAAGAAACAGGAATTCAAAGGATCTGAATTGCTGTAAAACAGACAATCAATACTTTGCGAAGAGTGAGTGAACCAGGTTTTATATAGGCAGGAGTAGTGAGATAATGATCAGGAGATAAGATGGGACTGAAGACCCCTATGGTGGAGCACACTGGGCTGAAGTACACCAAGGCGTTGTTGAGGACCACCAAGGTTGAGCAGGTGGAGTTGATGATGACCACAGCGGAGCTGAAGACCCCCAGGGCAGATCTAGAGATGCTGGAGACCACCACAGCAGATTAGGTGAAAACAGGAAGTTTATATACAACCTCTGCAGTCACGTCAAGGCAGACAGGAAGTTCAGGTACGACCTCCATGCTCCCATCAAGGCAAACAGGAAACTCAGGGACAACCTCTGTGGTCACATCACGGCAGACAGGAAGTTCATAGGTCGCAAGGCTGGGCTCTGGACAGGAGCAAACTCTGGAGTGGACTCATGGGTTGAAGCGGCCTGACAGCTGAAGTCTCTGCCGTAACACCCATGATGGTTGGACTCTTGCATAGCATCCACTATGGCTGGAGGCTCTGGTATGGCGACCATTGCAGCTGGAAGCTCTGGCGTGGCGGTCATGTTGGCTGGAGGTTCTATTATGGCGACCATGTTGTGAGCAGGCTCTAGCATGGCAGCCATCTTGTAACCAGGCTCTGGTGTTGAAACCACAGGATGGAAAGGTACTGAAAGCACAGGAGTGGCGAGCATTATCACTGGACATGGTGGCCAAGTTCCACGGCTACAGGAGGCTGAGGATCCAAGTACAGCATTTATTTTGTGTTTGAACTTTTTTTCGGTAGCTCTGTATATTTTTAAAGCATCGCTGTCAAAGAGACTTGTTTTTGATCCATTGATCATCCCTCACTTACTGTATGCGATCTCACTGTTTGAAGTGTCTGTCATAGGAAATTAATGTGTGCTGTCATGAATAATTAATCAAGGCACTCAATGACTGACATCTTTCTAACTCTGCATAGCATGAACACGCTGATGATGTGTGATGTCTGCACAAGCAGGGTGTGCAGAGATATGAAAATACATACATTGACAGGGAGGTAGAACATTGTATCATTGCATTCGGATGGTCCTACGCCTTCCACAGATGATCTTTTTTGCTCTCCAGCCACTGTGGCTAATGGTTTTCCAAAGTTACTAGCTACTCTGCATTTTCACTGGCCACAATTTTGACATCTATACCATGAGGGAAAACTGCCATAGATATTTTGGTAACACTTTACAATAAGGTTTATTAATTAACATTTGTTAACTACATTAGTTAACATGAACTAATAATGAACTGCAGTTCTACAGCATTTATTAATCTTTGTTAATGTTAATGATTTTTAAAATCAAGAGTTGTATTTGTTAACTTTAGTTAATGCACTGTGAACTAACATGAACAAACAATGGACTGCTGTACTTTTAACATTAACAAAGAAACAAATACAGTAACAAATGTATTGCTCATCCCACATTTGGCAGATTGGCAGGTTATAATGACAAGCCCTGACTCTATATTTAGACCACTTAGATTAGTGATTGCTATCAAGATGTAAAGAGACTCAACCAGCAGAACAAAAAAAAAAAAAAAAAAAAAAAAAGTTTTTGGAACAAATACCCTGCCTCTATGTGGCGGTTTGGTATTTCAAAAAAAAAAAAAAAAAAAAAAAAAAAAACCTCTAAATAAACTATGCCAACCTGTCAACCAGGGAAAGATATTTATGAATTGGTCACCTTTAAATGGGCACACAAGAACGTGGTTTCAAATATGGAGGCCTGAGACGTGGATAACAAAATACAAAACTTTATTTCAACAATGGTCAAGCACAAATCTTAAAACAGGCTGGGCATATTTTATATGGAGATGGATGACAAAAAAAAAAAAAAAAAAAAAACACAAAACAAAAAAAAAAATAAAGGGAAACCAAGGCTTACCTAGGGCAGATAAACTAGTGTGATGAGCACACGGCTACAATATCGCTAAGATCTTACCACCAGGTGCACAGGTCTCACTACACACGCACACTCTCAAATCAAGCGTGAACACACAGCAATCCGTGACAGAGTCCCCACCACCGCACACGAGGGCACGTCGCTGGTTGGCCTAAAGCACAAAAAAAAAAAAAAAAAAAACAATGTTAACAAAAACCTCAAAACAGGAAATAATAATAATAGCATGATGCTTTAACACTTAAATGAGAAAATACAGCAACACAAACAGATAGTACCTTAGGTATGAGACCAGAATATCAAGACACCTGCTTATAAAAGGTTAAGAACAGTCTCAATGGGAGATGTTCACTCCAAGTTCGTAAACATAGTATAATAAGAAGAGAAAAAAAAATTATATATATATATATATATATACACACACACAAATTAAGCAGCAAGAATGACAGAGCAAAATAAATTATATACATATATAACAAGGAAATTAACACAAGAGAAAGTTAACCAATATATATATATATATATAAAAAAAGCACACATTCGGACATCAAACCCACAAAAGGATAGATTACAGCAGGAGCATGTTGAGTGAGAGGGCAGCCGCCAACCACTATGAATGATTTTCGTCGGAAACTACAATCCAAATAAAACCAGTTACCTCAGACACGCATTCTAATGCTCACTAGTTTGGAAAAACATACCTGAGAGACGGAAAGAGCCAAAAACCAGAATAGGCGGGCCTCGGGCAGTGACGCACAGCGGTGAGCAAACACACAATAGTGCTTTAAAAGTCCCCTTTTATATAGCCGTGACGTGAGAGTATATGATTGGACAACTCATGCACTTGTGGCTAATTTAAAGAACGCACACAGTTCATCCCACTACATCTAAGCATAAGTGTGCCAGAGGTTCTGTGCAGAGCCGGCCCTCCCATAGACTGTAAAAAAATATGGACGTAGTGTCCGTGACGTCACCCATAGAGTTCTGAACAGCATTTCTGAAGCGAAAATGAGGCCGCTGCCATCTTAGCTGCGCGTCTGTAATGAAGCGGGACTGAGGCAGAGATCCATTTGCAAGCTTTTATTCAAAGTGAGCATAGTCGTACAGGCTGAGTCGATCAGGGGCAAACAGGAACAGCAAGGAACAGGCAGAGTCGTAGTCAGAGTACAGGCAGTAGATCGAGGCAGGCGGATATCATTCACAGGTCGGTATACAAGGCAAGAGTCAGGACAGGCAGCAACGGGTCAATAAACAGGAACAGGCAAGATCAAACACGGGCAGACAGGAAACACAGAAACGCTCAGAAATGACACACTGGGAAATCAAGACTTCGCGGTGAGGTGGTGTGTGTGACAGTCCTTTATAGTCCTGGTAATGAGTGGCAGCTGGGTGTGGTGATTAGTGTGGAGTGATTGTGAAGTGAGTGCAGGTGATGAGCAATGGAGGATCATGGGAAATGTAGTCCGGGATGTGACAGGAACAGACGTGATCGTGACATAACGCCCCCCTCCCGGAAGGCGCGTCCTCGCGGCGTAGATGACACCAATAGGGAGGGGGGGTGGGTGCATTGGAGCTCTAGTGGCGGACAGGAATGGAGTCTCCAATGCAGGTTCCCGGGCCGCCATGGCGGGTCAGGTGCTACGGGCAGCCATGGTCAGGTGCTACGGGCAGCCATGGCGGGTCAGGTGCTACGGGCAGCCATGGCGGGTCAGGTGCTACGGGCAGCCATGGCGGGTCAGGTGCCACGGGCAGCCATGGTGAGTCCGGAGTGTCAGAAGGCCATAGGGGATCAGGTGGCTTGGGTAACCTCGGCAGGTCAGGTGACTTGAGCAACCACGGCAGGTCAGGTGGTTTGGGTAACCACGGTAGGTCAGGTGGTTTGGGTAACCACGGCAGGTTAGGGTCCATAAACGGCCATAATAGTTCAAAGGCCAATGACGGCAGTGGCCAGGCAGAGTGCCCACCCACAAGCTCCCCACCCTCAGGTATACTGCCCCCCCCAAAAGTTCTTGGGGATTTCAACGGGGTCTGTTGCGGCCTCGTGGGCAAGGAGTACAGGTGGTTCCGGGGCGAGACGCCTGGGTTGCGTTGGCAGGGCTAGGAGCTTGGATGGCGCCGGCAGGGCCAGGAGCTCGGTGGTGCTGGCAAGGCAGGGAGTTCAGGTGGCAGAGCAGAAGCGCAGGTGGCGCCGGCAGGGCGCAGGTGGCGCCGGCAGGGCAAGGAGCGCAGGTGGCGCCGGCAGGCAGGAGCGCAGGTGGCGCCGGCAGGGCAAGGAGCGCAGGTGGCGCCGGCAGGGCGAGAGCGCAGGTGGCGCCGGCAGAGCGAGGAGCTCAGTAGGCGCCGGCAGGGCAAGAGTTTAAGCGGTGCTGGTAGCATGACGCTTGGGCGGAGCAGGAGAGACCTCTGGAGTGGTCTCCAGGCCCACAGCGGCCTCTTGAACGGCGTCTGCGTCTTGAGGAGAGGAGGACGCCTTCTTCCTCCTCCTCCTCCTCCTCCGGGAGTGAGGCGATGGTTCACCGACTGGAGCGGTCTCTGGAGCAAACTCACTGGCTGAAGCGGGTTCTGGAGCGGACTCAATGGCTGGAACGCCCCTTACCTCCGTGAGCACTGAAGGGGCGGCCATCTTGCCCGTAGGCACTGGCAAAGCAGCCATCTTGTCCATCGCGTCCAGGGCGCTTGAGAGCGTTGCATCAGGAGAGCTTGAGAGCGTTGCACCAGGCGAGCTTGAGAGCGTTGCACCAGGCGAGCTTGAGAGCGTCGCACCAGGCGAGCTTGAGAGCGTTGCACCAGGCGTGCTTGAGAGCGTTGAGTGCGAAGCGGCCGGCGGCTTGAGTGCGAAGCGGCCGGCGGGCTTGAGAGCGAAGCGGCCGGCGGGCTTGAGAGCGAAGCGTCCGGCTGGAGAGCGAAGCGTCCGGCTGGCTTGAGAGCGAAGCGTCCGGCTGGCTTGAGAGCGAAGCGCCCGTGGGTTTCGGAATGCCAGCTGCTCGTGCTGTAGTCAGAGGAGGATCATTCATGCTGGCACGCAATCCTCTCCGCTCTCTGACAGGACCAGCAACGTGACGTGACTCTGGGCGGTCAGCGGAGACGTGACGTTGCTCTGGGCGATCAGCGGAGACATGACGTTGCTCTGGGCGATCAACGGAGACGTGGACTGGTGTTGCTGTTATGGAAGCCGCCATCTTGTGAGTGTCCTTAGGTGCGGCGGCCATTACACAGCCAGCCGAGGAATCACATTCCTCCGCGACACCCACAGTAAATGGAGAACCAACTAACAACAGAGCATAGTCCATAAAACCGCAGAGTGATGAACGCGGTCCCTCTCGTCTTAATCTACTCTGGAGAGGTTGGTTGACGCCATCACAAAAGAAGTCAATCAGAGCACAGTCCGGTAGATCAGAGAGGTAAGCAATGTTCAAATATTCCTGCACATATTCCTCTAGCGATCGTGTACCCTGTGTACTCCACAACAATAATTGAGCAATGTCCATACCGTTTATATGCTCTCCGGGAAAGCTGCTGGATCGTGGTGGCGGCGAAGTCTTCTGTAATGAAGCGGGACTGAGGCAGAGATCCATTTGCAAGCTTTTATTCAAAGTGAGCATAGTCGTACAGGCTGAGTCGATCAGGGGCAAACAGGAACAGCAAGGAACAGGCAGAGTCGTAGTCAGAGTACAGGCAGTAGATCGAGGCAGGCGGATATCATTCACAGGTCGGTATACAAGGCAAGAGTCAGGACAGGCAGCAACGGGTCAATAAACAGGAACAGGCAAGATCAAACACGGGCAGACAGGAAACACAGAAACGCTCAGAAATGACACACTGGGAAATCAAGACTTCGCGGTGAGGTGGTGTGTGTGACAGTCCTTTATAGTCCTGGTAATGAGTGGCAGCTGGGTGTGGTGATTAGTGTGGAGTGATTGTGAAGTGAGTGCAGGTGATGAGCAATGGAGGATCATGGGAAATGTAGTCCGGGATGTGACAGGAACAGACGTGATCGTGACAGCGTCACCGCACGTCACTTCCGGATAACTGAAAATGGGCAAAGAGGCGGGAGGTGGTTTGAGCTGATGTGACTGGTTGCTGAAACCATGCCCGCCTAGCTCAACGTGACCATGTTAGCAAGCAAAGGAGCTATCTATCTATCTATCTTAGATACGATCTAAAATATTAATGAAGATAAGTTTTATCATCAGAAAGTTCTAAAGGTTTACTGTCAATCTATGGTGTTTTTTTTTTTAAGATATAGATGCTCCAACACCAGTAATTTGTGTTGGGTGTGCAAATAACATGGAAAATCAAAATGGGACTTCATACCTTTATAATGAAATAGAGATTGCGAGATGAATCCAATCTGTGGCACTTGGGTAAAATATGAATGTCCATTGCAAAACAAAAAAACAGTACTTTTTGTTCATGAAATATTATTATCCATTGTTTGCATCACATTTCTTCTGAATGATCTGCTCTCTGTCATCGTTCTTCAAGAAAGGATGCAATCTGAGCAGCGTTTATGTTGTAAAACTGTATACGATCGTATCTAACAAACAAATGAGCCGTGTCCAAAGTATATTTTTTTCAAAATAGTGCAGCAGTTTTAGTTATAATATCCAAGCAGTGCTGTCGGATTTTGAAACCCTCCAGCCATTGTCACTGTAGTAAATCTCACAACCAAAACTTTTAGCCAATGCCACGATCCAACAACGTGTGTTCTGTTTCTTCACATCTACACAGACACACATCAGTCTTGAATATTATGCAGCAAGCCATTTTTTATAATTGTATAAAATAATCGAGCACAAATACGGCTGAGATGCCAAATTCAGCGGCTGGAATTAGCTGAGGTAAAGTAAGTGACGGCTCACAGACAACAGCGGCATCTACCTGTCACTCAAGTGACCACGCCCTTAATTATGCAGAACTTTAAGGCTTAATATAATTTAAACGAATGAGTTAGAAAAAAATTCACCCCCCTCACAGTTGTCATGAAGGGCAAAATTAGCAGTACCAAAACCACAATTTGAACCAAATTGTAAACATGTTTTTTTTCTGCTATAAACTTGGCCAATTTAACATGGGACTCAATGAGATTCTGCTCTCTTTTGGAGTCTGTCCCTAGCGGCCAGTCGCAGTTTAAGTCACTTCCGTATTGGCTTCACGAGAGACTGGGGGAGGTTGCCGCTTGGGCCCTCCCTATAAACGAACTAAGCGGCTGCTTAGGGCCCTGCCGCCACCAAGGGGCCCCCAAGAGCAAATTAAATGACAGCTTGATTTTGACATTGCGCAATCGGGTGTGTCTCATACGTCCTGAAAAGTGAAGCTGCGGGCTCTTTGATCGCCCCCTGGAGGCGGGATGCAGTACAGGTCATAAACCCCGCCCTTCAGAGACTTCAGTGAAAATTCTGCTTCAAGTAAAACTTTCTGAAAGATGGTTTTGGTCATTTAAGGTAGTTGTTATCACGCTGATATATTGTTCGTTTTTGTGATGATTTAGATTTTAGCTAGCAATTTGATGCTATAAAAACGGGGTGTGTCGTCATGATTCAAAGTTGATTGACAGCTTGTCTGAGGACTGTCGGAGCTTCGAGGGGAGATTGAAGATGTATTAATAACTATTAATTTTCGATTTCTTTGTTATTTAACACCAACAAAATGAGTTGTTCAGCAGCAGAGGTGTCAAGTAACGAAGTACAAATACTTCGTTACCTTACTTAAGTAGAAATTTCGGGTATCTATACTTTACTGGAGTAATTATTTTTCAGACGACTTTTTACTTCTACTCCTTACATTTTCACGCAATTATCTGTACTTTCTACTCCTTACATTTAAAAATAGCCTCGTTACTCCTATTTCATTTCGGTTGTTTCATTCCGGCTTGGAAAAAAAAACTATCCAGATAAATCGCGCCATCTGGATAGAGTGAATTTGATTGTGGTTGGATGAGAATAAACATATACAATTCTGACACCCTATTGGGTTGTACGTGATCCAGCGCACCTGCACGTCACAAATCACGTCAAATCACAAATCACATCACACTCCAGCAAAGACGACAGTGCTGGGGGTCGTTACTCGAAAAAGATTATTTCTTAAAAGTTATTATTTCTCTACTACTGCTCAATTAGTCTATCAAACGGGTGCTTTCTCTTCGTCCTCTGCAAATTAAGCTAGGTAGTTCGGTAGAGAGACGTTTGAATAAATTAGCGTATACACCGGTTTTTAAACTTTTTTTTAGCGCGACCCTTTTTATTTATGTGACCCATAGTCATATACAACCATGTAGCTAAACAAGCCAAAACGAAACTGAAGGTAAACCTGCGTTGCTCTCATGGTGTTATACCTCTCTCTTTCGGTGAAGTGGAGCAGTGCTCTTGCTGAATGGCACAGATTGCACTATGGACTATTGTTCCTTTTATATGTGTTTTTTTTTTTTAACTGTATTTTATTTTTTATAACGAACAAGCTGCGATGTCACGTTTCCAGTGCTTTGTGTGTGTGCGTGAGGCGCGGGCGCGATCAAACAGCTGTCTTTGCAGGGGACTTGCCTCATCGTCATGGCAACGGTTCGTGGCCAGGTCAGATTACGTCAGGCCCTGCGTTCCATTCGGAGGGGCTCATCCCTATGCCCTAATCCCTTCAAAGTGTTTACCCTCCAGAGTGAGAGCTTCGAAGGGATGAAGGGTGTAGAGAGGTCAAAATACTCCTTTTTTGGAACGCACTAGTGATGTGTCGTTCTTGAACGATTCGTTCATTTTGAACGAATCTTTAATGTGACTCGGGAAGAACGAGTCGTCTCGGGGGGTGATTCGTTCAGTCGCGCATGTGCAATATTACAGGTTCTGTACTGCTAGTAGTAGTTCACCTGATGATGCAGTTGATTAGTTCATTTCATGAGTCTTTCGGGTTTTGAGTCGTTCCTTAATCACGTGACACACCCATACGCTACCAATGCATTCTGAGCCGGAAAGAGAATTGATTAGTTTTTTATGAGTCTTTCGGGTTTTTGAGTCCTTCCTTAATCACGTGACAGACCCATACGCTATGCTGTGTGACCCAAGCACATTATTAGTAAATAACGTTAACTCTCCAGTTTTGTTTGAGTTTGTGTTACAACTGTTAAAGCTGAAGTTATCATAACCTTGATGTCTTAAAACTAACATTAATAATTCAAATTCAAAATGTTATTTGCTTTTAATTTATGTCATTATGTCCTTTTTGAGCAATCTTCTTATACATATATTAGACCAATATGTCAAGTCTGACTAGGAAAAGCAATTATTAAACAGCAAAAACTCAAAATTGGAGTAAAAATGAACAAACTAGGCTATAATACTTTGTATTGTAGGCTTGGATTATATATTATTATATAGCCTAGTGTTTATTTACAGATAGACAGTCAAAAAGATAAATTAATCAATACTTTATTTATAACAGGGCTTTATTTATTTATAATAACACACCACAGATCCTCAAGAAACAGTAACACAAACATGACAGAAATGTCAGAAATAGTGTATGGGTCTGTCACGTGTTTAAGGAACGACTCAAAAACCCGAAAGACTCATGAGATGAACTAATCAGTTCTCTTACCGGCTCAGAATGCATTGGTTTAGCATGGGACTGCCTGTCACGTAATTAAGGAATGACTTAAACCCGAAGACTTGTCAGACAAGAGGTGAGGTGAGCTTAATCAGCTTGTCATAAACTGAAGACCCAGGTAAAGAATTAATCATTTCTGAATCTTATAGCATTGTAGTTTTGTATTGTTTGTAGTGGGATCAACGTTTGCATAAGTAGTAGATGTTTGGGGAAGTAACACATAACATTTTAATTACATTTTGCTAAAATGAACGAAATGACTCGAAAAAAGATTCGTTCATTTTGTTGAACGGGACTCAGAAGTCCGAGTCAGTAAAATGATCCGAACTTCCCATCACTAGAACGCACTTCTGCGTCATCTTAACGAGACAATCAAGGAGGATAGATTGCGCAAGTTGCGCCCTTTGTTTAACGTTAGTTTATTTTTTATTTTTTGGTTTATCGCACCATAATGTATATTGTGTCTATGTATTTGAAACATTTGAATGGACTGATAAAGGGAGCTGTAAAGTATTTTTGTTGAAGTACAATGTCGTTTTGACCATAATAATGTACTAAATCTAACTCGTATAAATATTACAGTAGTATAGAAAAATACTATACATATATTTATAGTTAAAATCTAACTCCGAGCCTCCTGTAACCATTCTGTGAAGACAAACAACTTCACTGTGCAAAGGATCATGGGGGTCCGAAGTGTCCATCAGTTATACCCTTCGAAATCCTTCATTCCGAAGGGCCCTTTAAAGTGGCCAGTTTTGAACACTTCGGTTTGGAACGACCTTTCAATATGGCGGCCATGATTGTTTTCACTCCGAAGTGCCCTTCGGAGGGCGATATCCCATTTGGAACGCACCGAGAGTTTGTTGCCGTTTGTTGGATGCTCAGATGACCAAACAAACGCCGAATAAACATGTTCAGTCTGGTAAAAACAGACTCCAGCCAACGCCAACACCTATCCAACAAGCTCCAACAGACTAATTTGTTGGCATTTGTCGGTGCGGTGTGAACTGAAACAGCTGAAAACTTTGGCGGGTTGGCGGGTGTTAATGTCAAGCCCTGATTGTTACTAAGCCTGCCCTGGGTACACCAAAACTACCCACATTTTTCTTGTCCGCTGCCCTCACAGATTCCTGCAGTTAAGCTTGGATGTACATTTACATTCCAGTAAAGGTTACTGATGACATTTTGAGGAGGTGGAGTGCACAATAGACCCCTGTGGCGCGGCCTAAGCTTTTGTCCTTAATGGCATTTTTTCCCCTTACATTACTTTTACTTTTATACTTTAAGTAGTTTTGAAACCAGTACTTTTACACTTTTACTTGAGTAAAAAGCTTGAGTTGATACTTCAACTTCTACAGAAGTATTTTTAAACCCTAGTATCTATACTTCTACTTGAGTATTGAATGTGAATACTTTTGACACCAGTGTTCAGCAGTAAACTGTACTAACCGACCTACAGGATCTGACGGATCACTGAACCTTTTTCTGTAACATTAAATATGGGTGTTATAAGCTAATTAATAAATGTTATTAGTTAAGATAACACACCTAATGTTAACCATGTCGGGAAAAAGCAGGTGATCGTTATCTGGCAGTTACTTATTTTTTTTATGGGTATAAAATAATAATTAGGTGGACAAATCTAATGATAGCCTACTCTAATTACAGCAATCGGTCTCTTGTAACGTTAGTTGAACTTGATTTAAAATGGCAGGACCGTTTCTGACTATTTAGAGTTGTTTCTAGTGGCATATTATATTGATTTTATCTACTGAATTTGCTGTTTCAAAAATATTATTGCTCTAGAAACAGAATAGCCTATTATTTTATAGGTAGAATTTTAAATTGTATATAACTTTTATAGTCTATTTAAAATGCATGAATGATGACGCAGTCGTCTGGGCGGAAGTTTGATACCGCGACTCCGCCTCCGGGCTCCACTGACGATTCCTTCTGCGCATGCCCAGGCTCCAAACTCTTTTTTTTTTTTTGACGTATTGCGTAACGTGTCAGCGCCCATTCATCGGCCCATTTTGGCTTCAGTTCAATACAATGGAAGGAAGCGGCGTCGCGTCGTCCATCTTTTTTTACAGTCTATGTGCGCAATCTATCAGTTGCAGTTCTGGCGCATCCGTTTCAATACTGTAAAACTTGACGTACATTTGCATCACATGTTACCCTCACTTACAGGACACTGCACTTATTTGCAATCACAAAAGTTCATTATTTGCATGTGTTTTAAAACATTGCCGGTTAAACATTTCATTCGCGTGCTGTTCTTAACCAGAAGCACGCGTGCACATCTAATAGTTACTGTCAAATACACACAAAGTTTAAATAAACAGAGTTGTTTATGTCTAAAGTGAAAGTATTCAGTTGAGAAAAATCGGATGCGTGTCTGTATTTTAGATGCGTGCTGGACTTAAAGAAACAGAAGCCTAAAGCCCCGGGTATACTTCACACAGTCGCGTCCGCGCGTCCTTCAAAGGCCTTGTCCAAATACCCACACTTGCGGTCTTGGCTACTTGAGAGCTCGCGCACGCGACAAGGAGTAAGTGCGCAAGACTGTTCCATGCTTAAAAATGCCCAAGTGCAGTGTCCTTAGTGCACACACTAAACCCACACTACCTTGAATACTGCTTCATGCATTATGTTTCGGAACCTCACATGCCCCGAAATCGTGATATGTCAAGGAAAATACGACTGCAAGTTAAATTAATTATATAATACATATAATTTGGTAGTAAAAAGTGTTGCGCATTTTATTGATGCAAAGATGAGTAGGATATGTGTATTTTGTACATCATTTGCAACTGCTTTTTATTCACTAAGCAGGATCGGAGAAGAAAAATAGTGCATCCACCATTGCAACATAGTTCAGAAGATACACCAAGAGAACAAGAAACAAAAACGATGGAGAAGGCATGCTTCTGAGTAATAGTAAACATGCTGCCCTTGTCCTTAAAGGGATAGTTCACCCAAAATGAAAATTCTGTCATCATTATTTTACTCACTCTCATATTGTTCCAAACCTGTATTAATTTCTTTTTTCTGCTGAACAAAATAAAATAAGGTATTTTGAAGAATTTGTATAACCAAACAGTTGGCTATTAGTTGGCTTTTTCAAATATCTTATTTTATTTTGTGTTCAACAGAAGAAAGAAACTCATACAGGTTTGGAACAATATGAGAGTGAGTAAATGATGACAGAATTTTCATTTTTGGGTGAACTATCCCTTTAATGTTAATAATATATTTATTATTGTTATCTTCAGTTCTTACAGGTCCATCTAAACTGTTCATTTTATGCAATTATTTAAGTATTTATATTAACATTGTCCATTCTATACATTTACATGTATTTTTTATATTAAAGGATACTGTTTATCATAAGTTATTGTAACCGAGGGGCCCCCAAATGAAATTCTGCTTAGGGCCCCATCAAAGCTAGGGCTGGCCCTGGTTCTGGGTTTCAATATGCCCTCATGTAGTTTTTTTTCTTTTTTTCTCACCAAAGGCTCTCATCAGTGATTGTATATCAGGGACATGTTTGTGTGCATTTTGATTTGTGATTTTACTGTAAAGAATAGAGAGTCTCAGTGGAAGGCGGACTAACCCACAAACCTTGCCCTTAAACAATGCAAATACAGCATAAGTAGGTCACCCAGAGCTGTAGGTAGAATTTTCCGACCACAGACTTAATTTAACCCAGGGCTCTCAAGTCTCACGCATTGGGCTTGAGACACATGCATTTCAACCCGTTCACACGCTCACACGCCACACCTTGTATTTCTCACGCAGAGAAATCTCCATGATAACTCACAACAAGTTGCGCCGCTATTAGAGGAATCAAGCGAGTTCCCCATAGAGTTCAGACGGCCCTGCCACGCACCAGTTAATCTAGTACAAAATATAGCTACCGAACAGCCAATCAGAAAATAGAATTGCTGTATCTGGGTAAGATTTAGATATTCCTGCCACAACAACGTTTACGTTCTGATTCCAGTGGCACATTCTGTGATTCTCGGGCTCCAGTGTTGCCAGACGTACGATAATTATCGTATTTGTACGATAATTTTGACCTCTGTACGATGTACGATCAATAATGAAAAAATCCCATAATGTGATCATTTCAGTATTTTGTGACACTTCAAATGATAGTCGTTATAATCGGTTCATTGATCTAGCTGTGTGGATCCTTAACGTCATGATTGTAAGGAGAACGTGAACGTTGTTAGGCATGTCTTCCATCTCATCTCATGTTACGTCTTCTCGACCAAAATCGTGAAGAATTACTCTCTCTCAGGAGCACAAGTTAACGTTCCTGCCGCGGCGCTTAGGTCAGTTGTTTCTCACTAAGGTACGCCTAATTATTTATGTATTGTGGTAATTTGCAGGTCATGTCAAAAAGTTGTTGGTCTATAGATAAATAGCTGTATTCGACTCGTCATGTCACCTTTATTTATTTATACAGCTTTTTACAATGCAGACTGTGTCAAAGTATAGCTTTACAGAGATAGAGGGAACATAATTTTGGTTGTAGGGTATGGTACAGTTTGGTTATAGGGTACAGTTGAAACACCTTAAATAACTTGCGTTCGCAACAAGTCTGATCTGTGAAATTTTTTACCACATGTATATTAGCGCCCTCTTCAATCGTGTGAAATTTGAAGTACATGCGCTTCTCCGGTCCGAAGATATCGGCGAAAGTTTTTTTCTAGGGTAATTTTTTCACTTCACCACGTCGCTTCCACATTGAATAGCTTCTCATCCTTACATGACCGTTAAAGTTAACTTACATTTTCGTAAACCTTATTTTGTGCTCTAAACACTGACATATTGCATGACTTTGTGTCATACAAGGTCATCGTAAAATCTAGAAATGTTCGAGGTGGTCAGCGGGGTACAGCTGAGACACATACCCACACCATAGAATCCTATTGCGGCCCATGCAGTTTTAGTTGCACGATGATCTATTAATCTATTAAAATTAATAGATTTCATCTGTTTTATTATTGCAATTGTTCAATGTTTTTTTTTACTGTTACTCAACTTTTCAACTGTTAATATTAAATTTATGGCCTAAAATTAAATATTGTATCACTGTTTGCCATTACTGCACAATGTTTTACAAATGGACTACTTTTAACTAAACAAATTAATAAAATAAAATACTAAATGGAAATAAAAACTGTTAAATTCACATTTTTAAAGGTATTTTACATTTGTAGTGAATTGGTTAGGCAGCTTTACAGCATTCCGGATGGGTGTCTCAACTGTACTAGGGTACTGTTCAACTGTACCTGACTTTTCGACATGGGTACAGTTAGAACAAAAGCTTCTTGTGTTTATGAGCTAATTGTGAAAAATATGACCTACTTATGGATGTTAATAATTAATAATATTTTAGTAGACAAGTAAAAGAAATGTCATATGAAAAATCACTTCGTTTCACTTCTTTTCAGTCCCATAATTTTGGTGTGGTAACGGTGAAAGCAAAAAGTGTACCAACTGTACCTGGTCTACCCTACAGCAGCTAAAATAGTGTGATTGTCCAGCTTAAGTTAGTTCAGTATTAATTCTTTCCATTATAAAATCATTAGTTATTAATTTAGATCATTTACCTATACTAAAAAGTCATGTACGATAATTTTCTTCCAAATACGATATTTTGAGCTCTGGTACGATAATTGGACATTTCCAATCTGGCAACACTGACGGGCTCGCTCACTGATTCAGATGCTTGCTGAAGTAGTTAGCCACAGAAGAGGACATCTGTCAGTCACATCCCAGATAGCACACATACATGTGGCCGACGTCGGCCGCGGAGCGGAACGTCGGCCTCATATCTGTAACATCTAATAAGGATCGGCCAGGCATAGGCGCGTATCTTCAGTCCGAGCTCTATTTCCAGCTCGTCGGCTTTGGGTCGGATCACGACTGCAGGCCGATATGCCGCGCTTTTCTGTTTGCGCGTGACCATTCATCTCTCTGCAACCGACGAGAGAAATGGCGACTCCGGCAACATCTGTGGTTTTCAGGTAAGTTTTCACTTTAAGTAAATTAGAAAAATCTTTTTTATATTTCTGTGACACTTAAAAGTTACTAAGGCACTCGGTTTACTACAGGCAGTTTGTAATCTCAATTTCTCGGAGGCGAAAGGGAAGATGAGCAGCAGAATGCTAGGTCAGCCCAGCTTGTTTAGTTCAGAAAAGTTTTTGTAAGTAGCCAAATTATTTGAACATATCTCGTCCTCTGCAAAATAAACGGATCAGGTCATAAACCGGTAATGGTAGATGTTTAAATACTGCGTGACTTTTACCTGTTTTAATGGGCGCGCACTTTGAACGTTCAAACACTGGAGAAGTTACCATGGTAACGGTGCACCGCAGTAACGGACAAGCTGCAAAATCTCCGTCTCTCGCTGTTGCTTTCGGGTGAGTTTAGTCCCTAAAATCACATAAATAGTATAAAACTGTTCTGGATATGTTTCTTACCTGTAATTGACACGCTTCTGTCGAATATTTACTTTATTGAAATAGTTTATTTTCTTCGAAAAAGTCCGTTAGCATAACCGTTTTCAGAACTGTTTGGCTAATATACTGAGCTCTTATGAAAGTTTGCGTTTTTAATCACATCTTTATGTTCAGAAGAGAGGCTTTGGTAGTTTTGTTAAGGTTTTTTTGGTAATCCGTCAATGGGTAATTGGGAGTGAGCTAATTTATTTAAACTGCTGTACTGACATCCCTTACAGGAAGCGCGAAAATCAAATGAAACGAAATGAATTATCTTTCATGGTAAACAAATTACCTCGATTATATTTAATGTTTAATAATTTAATACCAATCACATTGAAGAAAAATGTTCTGTGATTCAGTGAACAAATCAACAACACCGGAGGGGGAAGAGCTGCTGACAGGAGTAACGTTTACTTTAGGAAACTCAGGTGAACTGAGAAAGCTCATTAAATAACTTCATACGCATTTTTTCCTCAGAGGGTAACACTTTAGTATGGGGAACAATTCTCACTTTAAACTAGTTGCTTATTAGCTTGCATATTGGCTGTTTATTATTACTTATAAAGCATATCAATGCCTTATTCTGCATGACCTTATTCTACAACACCTAAATCCTACCTGATATCCACCCTTAAACGCTATAACTACCTTACTGTCTATTAAGCAGTATATTAAGAGTTTGAGGCAAAAGTTAATAGTAAATATGTTTCCCATTCCAAAGTGTTGCCCCACAAAATATTTTACCTATATCACCATGCATGTTATTTTCTTTTGCAAAATTATTTTTTAATATTACAGTTTGTAAGGTTCTGACATACAAACGTAAGTAACACAGAGCAATATAAAATGAAGTAAGCCTAAAACAAATTCTATTAATACAATTTTGTATATATATTCTGCATATTCTACTTTCTCTTTCCTGCATTTCACCTTTGCTGTAGCTGGTTTGATTCTAATGAACCTGACATTATATAGGCTCTGTGATAAACTGTTTGTTATGTTCCTAGATTCTTCCATGCTGATGGCCTGCACTCTTGTCGAAGAAATCTCAGGCTAAAAACCATATAACCAGTAAGCAAATCCTCAAACATGCACTACTGTTCAAAAGTTTGGGGCCTGTAAGATTTTTCACATTTTAAAATCATTAAAGGGTTAGTTCACCCAAAAATGAAAATTCTGTCATTTATTACTCACCCTCATGCCGTTCCACACCTGTAAGACCTTCATTCATCTTCAGAACACAAATTAAGATATTTTAGTTGAAATCTGATGTCTCAGTGAGGCCTACATAGGGAGCAATGATCTCAAGATCCATTAATGTACTAAAAACATATTTAAATCAGTTCATGTGAGTACAGTGGTTCAATATTAATATTATAAAGTGACGAGAATACTTTTGATGCACCAAAAACAAAATAATGACTTATAGTGATGGCCGATTTCAAAACACTGCTTCAGGAAGCATCGGAGCGTTATGAATCAGCGTTTCGGATCATGTCAAACAGCCAAACTGCTGAAATCACGTGACTTTGGCTCTCAGAACCGCTGATTCGATACACTGATTCATTATGCTCCGAAGCTTTCTGAAGTAGTGTTTTGAAATTGGCTATCATATTATCATTATTATTATTTTATTTTTTTTTTTTGGCACACCAAAAATATTCTTGTCACTTTATAATATTAATATTGAACCACTGTACTCACATGAACCAATTTAAATATGTTTTTAGTACATTAATGGATCTTGAGAGAAGAAATGTCATTGCTGGCTATGCAGGCCTCACTGAGCCATCGGATTTCAGCAAAAATATCCTAATTTGTCTTCTGAAGATTAACGAAGGTCTTACGGGTGTGCAACGGCATGAGGGTGAGTAATAAATGACAGAATTTTCATTTTTGGGTGAACTAACTCTTTAATCCCTGGTTGTTTCAGTGAGAGTGTCTGTGAAAAGCCTTTAGCATAAAATAATCAGCAAAATGAGATGAGGAGACAAATAATGTTATAGTGGTTGTAGTTATGATAAACTATTATGATAACAGGATGTTATGGGCATTAATATATTTTCTCTAGGTCTTTGAGTTATTTGTGTGTATTTTTTACTGATACATTCTTAAATACATTTTACTAATATTTGGTAACACTTTAAAAGACGTTTCATTTGTTAAACATTAGTTAATGTATTAACTAACTTGAACTAGCTATGAGCAATACATTTGTTGCTGTATTTACTAATCTTTGTTAATGTTAGTCATGAAAATATAGTTGTCATTTTGTTCATGTTACACAGTGCATTAACTAATGTTAACAAGATTTTAATAATGTATTAGTATCTAATGTTAACTAATGGACCTTATTGTAAAGTGTTACCAAATACTTAAATACTTTAAATGCTGACTGGTTCAGGGGGACAACTTTAGGCATTTAAGTTATTTTTCACATAAATCTGGTCAGCTTACACACTGCTCATACTCAGCCTCTAAAATGTTTGAATTAAATCACCATACAATATCAGGGGGTAAAGATGTCATTAGGGTTCTTACAATTATGGCTGTGCTCTTGTTACCAGATGAGATGTGATCCCCAGCGTTTGGCGCTGAGATTCTTCAGGACGTGGCCTTGATGCCATGAAGATGGTGAGTTTCCCCAATAGCTGCCACTACCCAGATCAAGAGACTGATCACAACTTCAATCTATTAGTCTATTTTGATAGGTATATATGTTATGTGTCTTTTCTTTTTCATTACAGCCCATCACTGACAGGCTTTCCTGTGTAAAACATCATATTTATCCAATGAGGTTTGTAAATGCATGAATTCTTTATATTTTACATTAATCATTAATTTTGAATAAAAATTACTTATAGAAGAAAATGTGACAAGGCCTCTCACAAAATGCCATATTAAAGGACTATTCAGAGTGCAAGTCAAAACTGTTTCTTTTGGGCAATATTATGCTACAAATATTGTCTATTGAGCTAAAGTTAAATTGAACCTGGAATGGTGATTTATGTTACCAGATGCGATACTTTGTAATGGGCATGTACAATGGATTTTGAACTCTACTATTTTTATTGCAGGGTCTCTGGGATCCCCAGCTGAAGGCATGAAGACATCATCTTGGCCTGGACAGATGTACCAACAGTACACCACACCGACTTCTGCTTTTGCATGGATGGCTGATTACTACCATGTTCTGAGAGGGTATTACTAGTAAAACTGAGCACCTGTGACAGTGGGATTTGTAGTTGTAAAGAATAATCACACAATGTTTTTTAGAAGTTGCAAACTTTCTCTCTTTTTCTCTTACAAACAACACAACAGTTAAACCTTTTCAAATTCTTTTCTGGTGGTGCACAAGTCCTATTCTACAAATCAGAAATTAAGATATTCATATGCTCACATTTAAGCTGCAGACACACTACTTTGAGCATGCGAAAATTCTTCGGACACTGAAATTTAGCCATTAGGTCACCCTTCATATAGCAATTTTGTACTCTTTACATATAGTCGTGTGATGTGAATTGCAGGTCAGAGTTCCAAACCAAACTTTTTGCATGAGCTTGCGTTTCTGGTCTCCCGCATTTGTGTGCATATGAATGGAGGTCAATGGAATGAAAAGCGTAGTGTGACCGCACCTTATTCTACAGTTGCAGCACACCTGTATCAAAAGTGTGAAGTCATGGACAGATTTTATTTGTGATATGCGAGATCTCACATATGACATATCAGTATGTGACATCCCACTCAAACACGTGCTCTATGCAGTGATAAACATGTTCTTGTCGTTATTAATCAATCAGTAATCAACACAGCACCACCTGAAATTACCTTGCACTGTAGAATTATGGTTTTGGCAAGAAATGAAAAGTAGCCAAATATTTATTAAATGCTACTATTTTACAATTAATATTTAAGACTATGTTAGAGAGGGATAGGAGTCATTTTATGGATGGTAGGATTTTTTCATTACAGGTCATTTAGTTTCATAATTTTGAATTTGTAGAATAAGATTAGTACAAATTTAACTGTTGTGGTTGTGAGAGAGAAAAGAAAGAAAACTACAAGTTTGAAAATCCTAATACATTTTCTCAGTGACTTTACTGAAATATTCTCTACAAATTCCACTGTCACAGGAGCTCAGTTTTGCTACAATATATTATACAGCACATGCATAATTTGAGACAATATTCTTATTAAATTTCCAGTCTCATTTTATCAATGACAAACCATGTCTATCTTATTAACTACTATTCATTTTGTGTATAATCAATATATAAACAAGTGATATTTAATTGTTAATGAGGGATTGGCTGGACCCTGCTGACCCAATCAGCATTTCTCGTCCAATGGTCATACTTTAATTTTCCAGTTTCTCTAGTGTTGCATCCTTCTCATGGGCATTTCATGACTTTTCAGTGTGGGTTAAACCTCTTTTTGGCCCATAATATGTATTTTTTTTTTTAAAGTAATTAAAAATAGTTTTGTCTATGCTATTGAAATTGTGGTTTACATCTTTGTCACCTTTTTCACCCAAGGAGTTACATTCCTGATAATACAAGAGCGAGAACTTACATTTTAATTACAAAGGAAAACCAATTCTTCTGCTATATTCTTCTGTCCTCCGTTTTCAAGGGTAAGATTTTTTTTTTATATAAATCATCAACTCACCCATATGTCTTATTTTTGTGGAACACAAAAGGAGAGAGTCACAGTCTCAGTCACCATTAGAAAAGAAACTGTGATAGTGAATTGTGACTGAGGCTATCAGTCTCTTGATGTTCTGCCTTACATCTCCTTTTGTGCTCCAATAAAAATAACGTGTTTGGTACAACAGAACATGACCAGTTTTGTTCATGAGTAAATATTGCTTTTAATTTTTTAACTTGAGACTGTTAAGCCTGTAATTTACTTGTATACCTCTGTGTGTATTTAAATGTAAATGCCTTCTCTATTATATTGACGGTTTGTATAGGAGGATGTATGCTCTAAACATGTAGGCTATCTGTAACTGTATTTTGTAAATATTAAAACAATGTTAACTGAATGTGATGTGTGATTATTACATAAACATGCACAATTATCAATTAGTATTAAGTATTTGAGATTTTTAAAAACGAAAATGTGTAAACTGTGTAAAACTTTAGCCCAACTGAAATCAACATCGTGTTTCACTCAACTGATGTCAACATTGTTTCAGCATAAGGTAAGCAAACCATCCGCGTCGATTTTCCGTTAGTTTTGAATGGTCTGACGTTGGTCTTTGATGCCGTGAGAACATCGATTCTAGGTTAATTATGTGCTATCTGGGTGTAGCATGAAAGGTTCAGCCTAAATAAATAAAGGTCCTAGAAGCCCCTGCACAGCGGCCAGTATTTACAGCTTTGCATCGTCCACACATCGGCCGGAGAGCATTCGCGATCAGAGGCCGACGTCTCGGCGACATTTTCCCGATGAGCAAACGCTCCGTGAGCTACGTCCCGGCGATGGAACTTTGTCCATCGAGACAACATCGGCCCGACGTATGTGTGTTATCTGGGATTGATTCACATCTGGCTACAGACTGATCGTGATCGACGTGGCCATATCCTACAGTAAGTCATCTCATCAATGCTGGGAATATTTGTGTCCAAGGCAGCTGGTAGTTTAGTTAACAGTTTGACCATAGTACATTACGTGAACTTGCCTAGCTATAGGATGGGCATTTTTTCCAAATATTTTATCGAATATTTGGGCTAAATAATGTTTTTGTCTTATCCTGAATCTTATGTACACTTTAATAATGTTTATATTCCTGACTATTTCAGACCAGACTGGTAGGACTCTGCAGAGTATCACAGTAACTTCGTGCTCGCCATAGACATACACTGAGAAAAGTAGCTCCGGCTTGAATGTTCCTCCGCAAGACGCGTTGCAGTTCTGTTTATTACCGCTAGAGGGCAAAAAAATCGTGGACAGCAGCTTTAAATTACGTTATTTTGAGAAAATGGGAGAGACGTTTTTTTTTTTTTTTTTTTTTTCAAGTCATAGGCGTAATTGCGGGTAGGACAGTGGGACATGTCCCGACCACTTTTGAAAGGTCGATATTGTCCCGACACTTTTTTGAAACCTCTCGTGACACGGAAATGTAATACAAAAGAAACACCTCTATTTGATTATCAATTTGAGTTAATAATAGGATCTGGCCAGAATGTTGTTTTTGAAATCTTGTTGAGTGCTCGTATCGCTCTATCAGAGGCGCAACAGTGTCTCTTGGCGCTCGTGCACACAGGTTCACACGGACAGCGCTTCAATCTATCATCGCTCTGTTGCAGAGACTCTCTATTTGTTAGGTGGAATCACAAAACAAATAGCTACACATAAACGTATCCCTGCCTTTGATATACAATCTTAATGAACATCTGTTGTTTTAATGAGAAAAAAAAAAAAAAATCTACATGGTTGGTGTTAGAACCCATAACCTCTTGCCGCTAACGAAAATGCTGCCACCATCCATCAGGACAATCTGTATCATGTGCGGATACTCGTTTATTAACTAATATACTCTCGGGACAATGGCACATACACATTCCTGTCCCACCACTTTTAAAACAAAGTTACGCCACTGATTCAAGTTTCGTCACCATTTATGACAAACTTATGATTATGTAATATACACAACAATCTTACGTTTTATCTTCAAGGTTTTTCATTCAGTTTTAAAACATTAAACTATGTTAACAAAAAAAGCTAAGGCAAAATCATTATAAGCTTCAAGCAGTGACGGGAAAAACACTAGTAAAGCAGCGCCCAGGGCGAACAATGTCATATAATGTACACTATAGTGAGAATATGGTTACCATGTTTATATTGTTTCACATTATAATGTTGAGGAAAAACAACATATAATTGTATGATTATATTACCATTATCTCTCTCTCTCTCTCTCTCTCTCACACTCACTCACTCATCACTCACACACACCTAAAATGCTGATTAAATAAATATTTTTTTATTTGTACGAATGTGTGTCATTTTAATCATATGACACCCTCCCAACCCAAACCCACCCCCGTCGCCGCCGCCGAAATCCTCACTCTGAACTCAGTTCAAAACTGAGAGCCTGTTTACCACTGAAGAGGAGTGAGATAAATAGTTCAAAAGGTTCTTTCCTGCATCTCAACTAACATTCAAGTTCCTTATCGTATATTCACTTTATGACTTCCTGAGGAACAATAAACTACCTGTTTATGTAGCTCTGGGTGTGCTCATGATACCATCTTTCATTTGAAGCCACATTTCTAGCATCTGTAAAATGGCATACCTTAGACTAAACACGTAAATGAATGGGCAAGGACGCTTAAAGTTGTTTTAACTAAAAGGTTTAATTTAGCCCCTAAGTTAATATTAACGATTTTTACAACAGAAGTGATTAAATGAAAAACCTATTTAGCTCGATGTACGCAGTTCTCGTATGTAGGCTACGGGAGAGAGGCGGGAACCGCGAACATTCAACAAACTCTAATACCAAATAAACAGCTCAAAACGAAAGTAATGCCGCAACCCTCGCGACGTCTCCGGCCACACAAACATAATAAAACATAAATAATATCCAGCCTGGTCCCTCTCGGTCCTTCACTATCGCGCTCTCTTTTTATGCTCCGGAGCTCCTCCGTGAGAGATCCCGGCCGTTGTTATAAATATTCTGTGTCTGAGATTTTCGGTGACACTGGGCGGAGCTTACATATATCACGAGTTTCCTGTTTTGAGTTAAAGCACCACGAAAATGTTAGTGCATGCTCTCGCTTACATAAAGTAATTAGCATATGTTTCAGCGTTAAACGAAGTCAAGCTTATATCTAACTGTTATTGGATGCACAAGATTTTAATATATAAGCTATTTGTGTTATTCATGTCATGTGTTGCTAGGTTTGATATGAACACAGCCAATGATTCGCCAGAGGTGTCCCTTAGGATTCGCTAAACAGCCAATAGCGTTTTAAGTATGCTATTGTTGTTTCTGTATTACCTTGAGTCTTTTAGCATATAGTTTTGAAAAGTTTGCCAAAATGTATGTAGCATAATAATATTAATTGTAACTCCTGTGGTGAAGGCAGCAGTGAACTTTCCTAGTTTGCAGAAGCACTTCTAACTGGGTAGACTTTTGAATTCTATATGTAATAAATGTTTTCAAAAATTGCACACATGCAAGAAAACATGTTAATGTACTTAATATAGTTTTTAATGATTATCCAATAGGTCTGGTGAATTACGCATGTGATAACTAATCTAATATCTTAGCCAATATTCTTTCATTCCCAAATATGACTTTTGCCAATAAATATCCTTTACACCAGACAGCAGACACTTTTATTTTTCACTTTGTTTATACATGACAGTGTACTAAAATTGTAATATACGTTTGGTTGTAATGTCATTTTATTATATATTTCAGTTGAATGTGTCAGTAGCAAGGCTGGTATCACGGATCACAAGAGCAGACCAAACTTTTTCATTGTCCTGGGAACCAAGACCTGTGTAAAGTGTGTCAATGTGTGTTTAAATACAAGTGTTTTGCTAATTAAATAGGTTCATATGTAATATGTCGTGACTTCTCATTTGTGAATAAAATTCCAACACAGAATCAGTTGCTCTTTTTATTCAAAGTGAAACTACTCTCATATGACTTTCATTTGATATTACAGATAGCAATTACTACATGGTCTATTATTTTAGCAGCTAATTTATATAAATAAAATTTAAATTGTTATGGAAAGCTTGTAGAATAGAACTAATACATTTCATTGTGAATATACTGCAGGTTTGATCATTTAGTTCCATATAGTTTTCATATCAACCTGTGTTTAAACTGAATCCTGATTCTATGCTTCATGTTTTTTCCACATTACATTTTTTTTTGTCAATGAAATGCTAATTTGTGGAAAAAAAGATTGTTTCCTATAATGTGAAAAAAAAATAACACTAACTTTAGGATTTAATAAAGTCTCTTTAAAAATATTACCACGAGCAAGCAATTAAGAAATGACGAACAATCATAGTAGTATGTATTATGTCGATATCCACAAAATAATATATTCCTCACCACTTTTGCCACTTTGTCTTCTCCATATAGCCTAAATATTGTAAATAAACCTGGCATTAGTACTTTTGTTTTGTAGCTGATCAATTTTAACACTTATAATTCATTTTAACATTTCATTGTTGTGGAAAGCGCATTAAAATAAAACCTTGTGAAAGTGCTGCAGGGAACTAATATCACTGTCTCATCATGTTTCTATTCATAGAGCATTGTTGTGTTTGCAGAAAAGGATAAAAATGTTTACTTAATTAATGCATGTCAAAAACATAACGGAACATAAATCTAACTCTTAAGGTTGTTTAAAAATATAATGTCTGGTAAAGTATGCAGGCTATCTGAGAAGCAATAGGGAATGACACAATCACACTGAAGTGTTATTATGCAACCCATATACATTTATACAAGTTATCTTCTCAAACGAACTAATAAAATCAAACAGTTGTAGCCTACTAAACAAACAAACTCGATGTTGGCGCATTTCCTAACGATAGACCACCAGTGGCTGGAACACTACTAAAGTATATCTCACGACACCTGTAACCTACAAACTATTGAGCATACATAAACAGTTATTAATAAAAAGATCATAAATTCATTCGACGCGGAAACACAATCACGATCAAAGGACAGTTCACTAACATTTTCAGTGGCGCTTAACTCAAAACAGAAACTCGGGATATTCATGTAAGCTCCGCCCGTGTCACCGAAAATCTCAGACACCGAATATTTCATAACACCTGTTCCCTCACGGCTCTCGCCCGCCCTGCTCGTCACACTCGATAATAATTTTTCCTAGAGCTGCTGTAAAGCCAAAATAATCTCTGTCCATTAATTTTCCTATTATCACTGTGAAGCTGCTTGAAACAATCTGTATTGTAAAAGTGCTATATAAATGAAGATGACTTGACTTGACTTCTGATTGCATAAAAAATTTCAGACTGTTTGAAATCTAAATTTTCCAGTGACTGGTCACATCTAAATTTTTCAATTGGACTAATTGAATTGTGGCAACAGTCGGTTAACATGGGCTCAGTAAGAAATAATATGTTGAGCCAATGGAAAAACTTTAGTGTACCAAACAGTTGTTCATCCAATTAAGTGAAGTTCACAACATAATTCGGGAGGAGGAACCCATCTAATCTTTCAATTAGTGAAATTCAAACTAATTTCAAGAGAAGTGAACCTAATCTTTCAATTAACGACCAGAGCATAAAAGTAGCTACTCACCCTGCTCTGGCATCAGTTGTTTCGATATCCCTCCACCTCCCCAACTCCACCACATAATTTAGGCATCTCATCTATCATACTCCTCTTCCTAGTCTTAGCGTAGATTTCATCATTTTGTTATTTCCATCCACACTGCGTAACAAGATCTCTAAAATTGTCAGAGACAGTATACCAGAAGGTGTCCTAAAAATAACCAAGAAGATAATTGAACAAACACATTTAATATTACTTTACCTTTTTATTTATTTATTATTTGGTATACTTTTTATTTTAAATTCACAATGAGCATCTATAGGGATGAGTCAGTATTAATCGGTCTGGCTAATGTATCATGTAATTAAACACATTATACATGCAGAAAAATGACTTACGACAACACTGATAACTGATGACACGCACTGTGTTGTGAGAGACAAATTTAATATTTCAAATATAGTTTTGGTCATAGCTTATATATATATATATATATATATATATACTATATATATATATATATATATAGATAGAGATAGATAGATAGATTTAGCTTATATCCTTGTTTTGAATCTAGATAAGGAAACTGATTTAAAAAGAAGATTCACTGTCACAAGGTCCAAAAAGTATGCCCAGTGATGAAATAATCCTCAGTGATGAAATAATCCTATAGGGTTATTGTGAAACCACATGGTGGCTCCTGTAGTCACATAGTATGATGGGAACAGTGCCAACATTCTTGTCACTCCCCTACAACCTACAACTCGCCTCCCATTTGCTGCTGCCGTTCATCGGCAAGGTATATGAGAGTCTGAACCAGAGTACAGTAATACATACGTCTCTACAGAGCACAAGGCAAAGGAAATTACAACCAAAATCAAAAGCCAATAATCAGAAAAATGGATCCCAGCAATCAGCCCCCAGGAGCTACGCCACCACCACCAGCATACCAGAACAAGCATGCTGGATACTCTCCCTCCTTTCCAAGCCAGCCAGTCACCCAGGGCTCCTATGCTCAAGGACCATATCCAGGGCAGACTGTGGTCGCCATGCAGCCTGCAGTTAATCTGACCTTCACGCCACTGGCCAAACCAGAGCCAGATTACCTGTGCTATTCCATCTTTACCATGATGTGCTGCTGCTGCTCATTTCTGGGCATCGGTGCAATGGTTTTCTCCTCCTTTGTAAGTATTAGTCCATGTACTTTTCTTTAATTTCTTTAATCTTTATATAAGCACAATTAAACATAAATTGCATAAAAATCTTCATGTGATAGAGAAGTCAAATTATTTAGGCATGTCTTTACAATGGTTTTACATTTAATGTTTAGTAATGTAAAATATCAAATCTATAAAGAGAAAGGAGTTTGGTAATCATCAAGTTTATAATTGTGGCTGTGGTTTGGAGAATGTATGGATGGATTATTCTGACATCTGTTTATAGCTGGAAACCAAATATCTTTTTTAGACAAATAAATTAGTAATAACTAAAAATATGTTTCTATCTGTACAAAATATATTTACACAACTATGAATATGTTAATATTCAGATACTAACAATACTATATTGATACTTCCGTGTAAATTGATATCAATGTCCATCTGAGGATGTTTACTGATAAAGTATGTATAGGTGTGGGTTTGTTCCCGTTTTTTTTTTTTTTTTTTCCTGTAAATGACTTTCAGTTCTAGAGAAAGAGGTGGCACTGGATACCCCTCAACAGCAACAATTTTTAAAGAAAAAAATAGTATTAGTTATTTTACTGTTGTAGTCCAGTATAAATAATTTCACTGGATAAAAGGTAAGAAACAATAAAACAAAAATAAAAACAAAACAAAAAAAGATAAAAAATAAATGAAGAATCTTCTGTCCAAATTTTCATTTACTTGGCAAACAAAAGAACAGAGTTAGATGGAAATATTGCCATCACACATATACTGATTTTTTTTTTTTTTTTTCTGCTTATACAAATTACTTAATTAAAATGAGCTAAACTGCTATATATTTTGTCCTAACTTAATTTTTTGTTCAATCCACTTAAATATTTTTAGGGCCCAAGCACCGATGGTGTGAAGACCCTATTGTAATTGCTCAGTCAATTATTCTTCTCTGAATGAATCACATTTTGGGCCTAAACATCCTCGAAAACTCATGAAACTTTGCACATGCAACAGAAGTGGTGAAAATTTATGTCTGATATGGATTTCAGAATTAGGTGTGGCAAAATGGCTTGATAGCGCCACCTACAAAATTAAGCACCCTTTGTGCTACGTTTCACTTACAGGTATGAAATTCAGTATGCATGTAACAGCACATACCTGGGTGCAAAATTTGAAAACCCAACAGGAAATGAGATACTCTCTATATAGTATATGTCTGTGGCAGCCTGACAAAATCTGATGTTTCACCATGAAACAGGAAGCTGTTGTAACTCAGGCATACAATGTCTGAACTGCCCCAAACTTCACATGTGTGATAAGAGTCCTAGCCTGAAGACATCTACGTGCCATTATTCAGTTAGGATTAGCCATCTGCTGACAAAAGGAAATGGCATTCTTTGAACTGTAATTCACTCCCAGAAACACATTAAATATGCCATTAAGTACCAAACATGCTAGAAAAACATTAAATCATGAAACACTTGGCTAAGTGCTAATGTATGCGATTAATGCCATGAAACAGGAACTTGTAACTCAGGCAAACAATGTCTGATATTCTCCAAATTTCACATGTTTGATAATAGACCTGGCCTGAAGACATCTACATGGCAATATTCAGTAATAGTCAAAGCACCACCTGTTGGCAGCAGGAAGTGTGGCACGTCGAAATGACTTGCCATATTTTTCCTGTATTTACTCGCTTACTTGCATATCTCCCACTGTTCACTGTTTTCCTAAGACCACCGGGTGGCTGTGCCCCCCCCCTTTCATCGCTACTTGCAGCTTTAATTAAAATTGAAGTTTACTTAATCCATGCATTTGTTTCGGGATTACATGAATGATTTGTTGCATTAACTGAAACTGGGTGGAGGATTTTTAGCTCCCAGTGTGCTTTGCATGTGGCTAGATCAGGAGAGAAAAGCGCTGTCCCAAATGGCACACTCAGCTGTGTCCCAATTCAGAGGCTGCATCCTTTGAAGGCCGAATTTAAAAGTGGAGTGGTTTAAAATGCTTGTTTAAGTAAATAGTGTTTCCTACACCTTTAACATTAAAACTATAAGAAAACCTATCCACAAAGTGGATTCCCCCATGTGCCATTTTCTCAAAGAAATTCAGAAGGAGAACAGTGGTTAACATTATATTTCTTAATTGTTTTCACAGACTCGAAATGCCAACTACTCAGGACAGCAAACATTAGCAGAGAAGAATTCCAAAATGGCACGCACCCTGAATCATCTCGCCGTTGCTGTTGGCATCACCATCTTTGTATTGCTTATTATCTCAGAGTTTGTGTTGACAGAGAAATAACAGCTGTTAGAGCTGTCATGTTTGGATACAGATTACAAACAGATTTGGTTCTCTGCTTTTCAGATGTTATTTGTCAAAGTATCATAATACTTTATGATGACTATTGGTATGTTGTGATTATTATTGTTTAAAACTTGTTCAAACTGTAAGACTAACAATTTGACAATCCATTTTCCATATTTTATTCTTTACTTCTATAATGGTTTGCTTTTTTTATTTAACTTTTTGCTAAATAAATACATGTATCTGCACAGTTTTTATCTTTACATGTGTAATGCAGGATGAACTCAAAACAAAATAAAACTGGATACAAATGAGTTTTATGACAAAAATAAATGTTTTAGTAACAAAGTTCGGGAGGACATGTTCAGATAATTAACCTAATTAACACGAAAGGAGCACATTCAG
>JAOTNS010000518.1:0-15970 GCA_028476615.1 Culter alburnus
GCCAAAAGTCACAGTCTCACCCAGACCGGCCGGAGCCTATTCGTGATTTACACACACAGTTCAGGAGGCTAAAAGCATTCTGAAATTCCAAAGTTGGTTTGCTAAGACTGATCTTATCAGACGTTACAAACTTAAAACACAAATTTCACATTGTCCAATAACTTCAAAGGGCATAATTATTCATAATTAAGATAAGTCATAAGTCATAATTAAAAAATAATTTAAAAAAAGCAAGTCTTTTTAACCTGCCTTTCAAAAAGTGCTAAACAAATATTACAGAACAAATGTTTATAACATAACACTGTGACAGACAATAGTGAAGTACTTGTGGCCAAGTATGTGACCCTACTCGGAATTTGTGCTCTGCATTTAACCCATCCAAGTGCACACCACAGCAGTGAACACACACACCATGAACCCACCCCAGAGCAGTGGCACCATTGTTGCGGCGCCCGGGGAGCAGTTGGGGGTACGGTGCCTTGCTCAAGGGTCTCACCTCAGTTGTGGTATTGAAGGTTGGGATATTCACTCCCCTCACCGACAATCCCTGCCGGACCTGAGACTCAAACCCATGACCTTTGGGTATAATCCGATCTCTTGATCCCCCCATTAGGCCACGACTGCCCCCCCATTAGGCCACGAGCCATGCCATTAGGCCACGACTGCCAATATTTAATTAGGCTACTCTCCCTTTAAAGGGATAGTTCACCCAAAAATAAAAATTCTGTCATAATTTACTCACCCTCATTGGTTTCAAACCTGTATACATTACTTTGTTCTATTGAACACAAAAGAAGATATTTTGAAGAATGTGGGAAACTGAACAGTTCTGGGGCACCATTGACTTCCATAGTATTTGTTTTCCTACTATGGAAGTCAATGGTGCCCCAAAGCAGCCTGGTTACAAACTTTCTTCAAAATATCTTCCTTTGTGTTCAACAGAACAAAGACATTTATACAGATTTGGAACAACTGGGAGGGAGTGCG
Organism: Culter alburnus; assembly: GCA_028476615.1. Taxonomy (NCBI): domain Eukaryota; kingdom Metazoa; phylum Chordata; class Actinopteri; order Cypriniformes; family Xenocyprididae; genus Culter; species Culter alburnus. The sequence goes on from JAOTNS010000518.1 coordinate 988, forward strand.
TGAGAGAGAGAGCGCTTCTGGTCTGTCATTCAACGCGATTTGTATGCAGTTCGCAATGTGTCGGTTGTCATCATAAATTCTGAAGTATTTCCACACCTCGGAGGCTGCCATTGTTTCTGCTGCTGCCACCGGTGTTTCTGTGCATGGGAAATTCTGTCAGTTAGGCCCACGTCACGTGAGGTACCTGTCTTTGGTATTGGGGGTATTTTTACGAGTACAAGAACATGAGCTTGGTATCGGGCCCAATACGATACTGGTATCGGTGCATCCCTACTAGAAACCCAGTCAGTTTGGGTTAAAATTCTTTGAAGTTCAAGTATTAGCATTATAAACACTGAATTAAACACTGAACTAAACATATGAAATTAAATCAAGGACATGCATCAGAAAAATTGGGAAAGTTGGACAATAAATATATAACAGAAAATAACAGTTTTTTTTTTTTTTACTGTATATAACAGTTTGTGCAGTGTTGTAAGTTAAAGCAAAAGTGTCCAAAAGTGTGAATTATGTGATAATGGACACAGCAATGCATCATGTATTATAAGATCATTATGTTTGTAGAGTGATCCATTAAAACGTACAATATATGTTTCAATTCAGATAGTGGAGTACTACTGCCAAAAGACCAAAAGACCAAAACTTAGGTCTGATCTATATTGTTTGCTGCAAACATTATGATCTTAAATGTATTAATAATTAATTTACTATTAATAAATGTGTAAAGTTGCATAAAATGGAAATAATAAAGTAATTTCTTTTGTTCCACATTAATTTCACACATGTCTGGCAAATATGTGGATTGTTTCATTAATATGGTGTATAATTTTTTCTTTATTAACCCCAAAAGAAGGGAAGTGAAATGTGACAACATGCCCATAGGTGGGGCACATTATAACATGAGATGGGGCATGTTGTAACATGACCTATGACAGCTAAAAAAAATTTTCATATAAAATAATAGCATTTTTTTTAGAAATTCAAATTTAAATAATTTTGTTGTTTGACAACGAACACTCTGCAAAACACAGCTATACAGTACTGGTCAAAACAATACAGGCAAACAGATGAAGAACATATCCAGACATTCAGAAAAACACAGAGCTGAACAAAAACACTCTCCTCCCTCCACTCACAGCTCTCACAGAATACAAGACAAAGAGACGAGACAGTACAAATGCTGAACATTTATTGAAATAATATTTTCTGAATGTTAAGGTTCTTCCTCTCAGTCTTTATTCACATTTTTTCCCATAGTTTATCAACAGAAATTCGTAAAAGTTGATTATGCCAGTTATGTCGTAACTGTATATAATAGTATAGTTCTAATAGCGGGCACATTGTAACGCAGTGTTACCCTATCTGCGCAACTGGAATTTAAACCTGGTTAATGTCTTCTGATAGTTAGTGAAGCATTAAAGAACTACCCAAACTGCTAAATAACAGATTGGAGATAAAATAATATCAGATTTGTCTAATTTTAAATAATAAGAAAAACATTTAGATGAAAAATTAGCTTAAGTAAGAAATTTACTTTCGCTATTGTTAAATAATTGTTCAGTGATAGGTCTGATCTATATTGTTTGCTGCAAACATTATGATCTTAAATGTATTAATAATTAATTTACTATTAATAAATGTGTAAAGTTGCATAAAATGGAATTAAGTAATTTCTTTTGTTCCACATTAATTTCACACATGTCTGGCAAATATGTGGCTTTGTTTCATTAATATGGCATGTCAATCACAGCCATGATTGGCCAAGAGGGCCAATCCGTGCACGTCTCTCAAGGAACGTAATGGCAGATTGACAAGCCAGAGGGCCAATCGTTTACGCAACGATCGCGTAAACGATTGGCTGATGTTTTTAAGGCCCTACCTCGTGCACAGATGATGGTATATGGATATTATCCTTTCAGTGCACCTAATAAATAGTCTTTTATCAGTTAGTAAAGACAGGTTTCAAGTAATATTGCAAAAATGTATAAAACAAAACAAACATCCTCTATAGCACCTTTAAGAAAGGCCAATGGAAAGTCCACTATCTCTTTTCAGTTATGTAAAGTCCACTATTTCTTTTCAGTTATCAGAAATTTTAATTAGAAAATCATAATTTCATACGAAGCTTTTAGTTGAAGTCACTGGTATGACCTACTTTATTGTTAGGGAATTTTAAAAAACTAGAATACAAATGGATTAAACTACTTGATTTAGTGAATATACAATGATTGACAACATGCGGATGATACCTTGCAGCAGCCATTTTGTAAAATGCATTTTCATGAAAATTGTCACTGGTGTTACCCGTTTATAGATAAACTTTATTTAAAGCTATTCATTAAGTTATTTTACATAAAATAGCACTAAGATTACATGATTATAACTTTACTTTCTCATTGTTAATCTTCCTTTGTGCAGATATGGCTAAATTAAGGGTATATGGCTAAATTGAGTGCAGCTGAGAAGCAGCGACTTTACAGACAGTGTATTTTACAGACATTTTTAAAACGTTATTTATGATCTTTTACTGATTGCTTCCACTAAGTGTCAATGATAAGTCTTTGATTGTATACTAACTGTCAAATTTAGTCCCATCTACTTAATATAGTTGAAGAATAAGGATCTTTGGTCCTATGTATACGTCACTGGTGATTCCTTGCGTCACTGGTGTTACTGTTTTTTGTCTTTCACATTAAATAATAAATAATGTGTCATATGTGACATGGTAATAATTTTACATTCATTGAATTCTGCTACACTCAAGAATTAAGATGTAAAGGATTGTATCATTACTTGTTTATAACTGTTTTTCAAATATTTTCATTGTTATAGCAAATACATTTGCGCAATTGAATTAACATCATTCAATCACACTTTTAACTAACCTGATTTAAAAAAAAAAAAAAAACACATAATCTCTTTATTTTTTTTACATTATCATTATTATTCTGTAACTCTGACTGCATGTGCTGTAAAAATTGAGAAATAAAATTTCATAAAGTATGGTAACACCAGTGACAAAAAAATTGGTACATGCAATAAATGCACAAAAAAATAAAAATTCATTAAACTGTCATTTATGTGTATTCATAAAGTCAAAGGGTAATATAATAATGTCGTCTTAGTTTAAATGTTAGAAAAAGAAATACAATTTAAGACATTTTGTCATACCAAAAGTGGACGTCTCTGTAGCATGACCCTTGTATGTTATTTCTATATGAACTCTTTATACTGTAATTGATCAACACAAATTATGACAAACCTGAGTGTTCTCCCTACCTGTTGGTCGCAGACTGTGGGAGTTCTGTGTCAATTCTGATGTTAGTTAATTAATGATAATTAGGGGTGTAAACTATAAGGACTTTGGGTTGTTCATTGAGGTTAGCACTCTCTGTGGAATGGTTCTTCCAGGAGCAGCTCTTGACCAGAATGTGGCATCTCTCGGTAATTTTCTTTACTTATACATCTCTTATATCATGTAGCCTTAAGATTTTTTTATTGTTATTTTGTTATTTCCTTAGAAACTTTATTTTTTTCCCTAGACTTATGTTTGTTATTTGTGATTATTAATTTATGTTTGTTAAATCAATAAATTAATTTGTATTGATTGAACGGTGGTGTGTCATCCCTTTTTTTATTCTGTGGCTTGAAACGAGCTGGCCGTAACAAAATCTCATGAAAGGAAAAGTTCAGAGAGACTTTACATCACTTGACGTGAAGGACTTTCCAGGGATGTGGAACAGAATGACAAAAGAAAAGACTAATATACTAAGAGTGAAATATGAGTGTAAAAAAGGCCACACACAGGTTATATTTTCGTGCCTTAGTTTCCCTTGCAATACACTAGAGTTGACTCACGCAGCATCCATTCAGCGAGCCAATCAGCGCTCCATACAGGACATGCAGATCAGTGAGCTGCCGATCGGGAAAGCGGACGGATGCTAGCTGTACTGTAGCGATTTATATCTTTGTTAAAGTTGTGTGCGTGCCTATTAAGTAACAGTCTATTCATATATTGTTTTCTATATTGTTTGTGAATGTTGAACTGCCCCAAGTGTTCATAAGTTTATGTATGTGAGAGTGACAAAGACAAACTACTGTGTAAAGATGTTCGTATGTATATTTACATACTAGTTTCCTCACATATATAACTATTATGTTTATAAGACAAATTCTATGTGTCATTTGATCCTTATATGGTTTATTTAATATATATATTTAATATATCTCTAAATTCTGAGAGTTAGAGCACTCCTTTGGCGCATACGCACTAATATTTTAGACAGAGTGGCTCCATCTTTGTCCTCGCGCTGAGAGGTGTCAAATTTCAACTGCTCAACATTAGCCATTTCTAGCAGCGCATCTTTCCATATAATGGCACATTTGATTTCCTATTTGATTTCTTAATCACTGTATTGGTGTATTCTTTGTACAGAAATTGTACTGTTATTATATTTACTGTAACCACTGTTATTTGTTATTGTTATTTGTACTTATATATTTTTCTTATATCTTTATCTTGTAGAAAACCACACACATACATGCCAACCAGTCAATAAAAATGTGGTGATAATAAATGGGTTATTCCCGCATACCTGACCATCTGTGATAAAGTCTCTTACCGGACGCTCCGTAGTGGATTTGTTATCAACTGGCAAATTCACATAAACCAAGAAGAGCTACCAGTAGCCACTCAGTTTTACATGGTCCTTCGAGCCAGAGCCCCAAATTTACTACAGAAAGATGTCACAACATGAAGAGGATGAGCCAGTCGTGCGTGTCAGGAGGAAGACAGGCCTCCTTGCGTGATATGAAGAGTATGACCTCAGTGGCTTCACTCTCCCAAGGCTGTTTCCTGAACCCATGTCACCACATTTTCAGTTTCATCCGACAGTACTTCCCAGCCCAGAACCAGAGGATGGTGCAGCTGGGTATCACTCCACCATCGCTACTGCGAAAGCCCTCAACAGTGGTCTGATGATGAACCATGGGGCTCTGAAACCAGCATTCTCAAGCGTGAGAATAGGGATCTACGATTTGCCCATGATAACCTGCTACAGACGATGCAGCAAGAGTGGGACACGTTTCAACAGGCTACAGACCAGTATTCACACGGACTTTCACAGCTGAAACAACAAATGCAGCAGCTACAGATCCAAATGGAGCAGCGACAACCTGCAGCACGGTCTTCTCCACCTGCCACCCTGACATGGCCTGTACCTGCACCGCGCGGTTTTCTGAAGACACAGAACAGAGTGATAAGAGCTTTGTACCAGTGTCAGCCCCACAATTCAGGTCTGTTGATCAGCTTGAGCACAGTTCTGAGGCTTCCCTAGCTCCAGTAGCTGTCCCCAGAACAAAGCTGCTGCCCCCCTACCAAGCATCACACTCCGAACAGTCAAGGGAGGAAAGAACCTATTACTCCAGAACTGAGACGCTTTACAGACCGAGTCGTTATTCACCATGCGAACCAGAGACCACAGGCCCTCCACCATTTGAATCCGCCCAACGCTCTCACCTGCCATGCAGAGCATCCAGCCCAGTTCCTCCTGAGCTAGAGCAAATATACAGAGGTCCGACCCCCACAATTTTCTTACCAGTGTGAAAGAGACTCAAAATACTCTGTCAATGTTGCACATATAATTAAGAGCTATACACCGTTTTAATCTGTGGAATATCTTCTTTTATTTGTGTACACTCAGTGTAAAAACAAAATGTTGTGCTTTTTGCAAAATAAATTAAACTAACATGATGCGTGATCTCTCGTCTCCCTCTGAACGAAGTCCAATCTGATAGTTCTCAGAAAATTAACTGTAACTTAGTGAATACTAATCACAAAAAAATTAGACATATGTCTAAAGAGACGTTGAAATGTCAGGTTTTAAATCGTGTAAGTCAAATTGAAAACAAAAATTATGTGTTTATGTAATCTGTATAAAAAGAGAGCCATGTCAGAAGTCTGTGATTCAGCTCATTATCCGCTAATGCGGCCACGCCCACGGAGCCAGCGCTATTCTGAGGCAATTCTGAGGCAATACATGCATACATCGTCTCATCGTGTATTTATGGTCTTGAAAAGTGTTTTATCTGGATGTTAAAGCCATGGTTAGCGACCTCTAGAAGACATGCCGTTAGTTCCTGGTTCCTGTTCTTCTTCAGATGAATTTGTGGACTAAAAATGCACAGAGCGCCCTCCGGCTGCAAGTATGAATTGAAAACACAGTATCCAGCGCTCACAGTGATGACAATAAATATTGAATAAATATTACTCCTCTGTATAGAAAATTGACATAAACATATAAGAATCCATCAATATTTCTCCAAATGTGCATGCTTTTAAGCTAAAAGGCTATATAAAATTCCATAGAGGTAACATAATTGTTCAGACACTTTGCATCACAGAAATACATTATATTTTAAAGTATATAATAGAATACCATTATTTTAAATTGTAATAATATTTCACAGTACTGATGTTTTTTCTGTATGTTTGATTTACACCATGATGAGCTTGATACATGATCACAGAGATTTTTTTTCACAGCCTACCTGACTGAAAGGCCTCATTATTTATGCAGGTCATTAGAGCTCTTTATGCAATTCTTTTGTCATCTCAGGTGAGAATCACCCATTATTCATGATCATTCACGCCTCCATACATACTGTGTTTCTTGACCAAAGATGTTTTAGAAAATTTAAATCTCTCTATTGTTTTATATGAACAAGCAGGCAGCATAATGTTTTACCTCATTTTGAAGCAAAAACTCTAGTCTACAACCTCCAATACCCAGAAGTTGTGAACACAGATTTAATATATATTTTTTGGCTTTATTTAAGTGTCTTAAGTTTTTTGTTTTTTCAATAATCACGCAAAAATGTTATTCCTTCAAAAACACACGTGTACATACATGTTCCTCACATATTATTGTAGCCTAGTTTGTGCTGAATACAGTGTAATGACACTTGTTCCATTAATATGTTTATGAACAGCTGAAAAAAAGCACAAATGTCAGAGCATGTCAAAACTTCTCCAGGGCCCCAAAAATCCTCAGACCCCTGAGGGTTAAAGCTTTCCGACTCTTTGCCCTCAAGGTTCGTTCCCTCGCAGGCATGCTAGAGCAACTAGGAAGGAAAGGCACATTTGAATTACAGTGTGGCTCCCATGTCTCCCGGCTCCTAGGGAAGCTGCCGCACGATCTCAGGTCAAGTTTCAAGTTTCCACATCCTCACCAAGTGCCAATCCCTACCCTTCTTGATCTGTCAGAGTGGCTAGAGTATGAAATTCAAGTGCAGGAGGACACCTCAAGGTTTGTAGGAGCCAGTCGTTGTGGATATCCAGCACGAACACGAGAAGTAAACAGAGACTCTAAGCCATCGACTAGAAGTGCCACCATTCTGCTTGGCACAGAGAAAGTGCCTCTACCAACAAAGATGACACTTACGGCCAACAAACCTGCTTTAACCCCTTACTGCCCTTACTGTGACCACCACAAACACTCCCTCAACAATTGCAACAACTTTAAGCAGCTTACCGTTGACCAGAAACAAAACTGGATCAAAGACTGCAACAGATGCTGCCGCTGTGGGAGGAATCATCAAGTTTCAGAGTGCAATCTGAGAATGTGCTGCAAACTGTGTAATAGTGTAATAGCCGTCACCTGCTGGTCCTTCATGACATCAATCTCAGGAGTGCAGACATCCCAAAGATTACCCCAAATGAAGGTACTTCAGCTAATGCCTGCCTCCTCAACACAATGAACGAGATACTTCTCATTCGTAAGCCTCCTGCCAGCTGAAAAGTTCTTCTGAAAATTGTAAAGGTCATTCTCCGCAACGGGGCACATAAGATGAAAGCTAATGCCATCCTGGATGATGGATCAGAGAGGACCATCCTTTTGCACAATGCTGCCCAACAGCTGGGGCTAAAAGGTCAGCCAGAAGATCTTCCACTTTGCACAGTTAGGGAGGAATTAAAGATGCTGACGGGTGCAGCAGTGTCATTTCACATCTCCCCCCTGTCTCAGTCCAGCAAACTGTATCACATAAAGGGTGCATTCACAGCCCAGCAGCTGAACACACAAACCCAGTTAAGACTTTGAGGGAGAAATACCACCACCTCAGAGGGCTTCCTTTGAGCCATTTAGTGGCAGTTCGCCCTATCTTGCTCATCGGATCAGACTACCCCCATCTCATTACGGCAGTGGAGCCAATCCGCCTAGGCCCCCCAGGGGGACCAGCAGCCATCAAGATTCGTCTTGGCTGGACTTTGCAGGGCCCTGTGCAACACCTGCAACATGAGAGCACTGAACAACATTGTCTTTTCAGTAGCACCAGAAACTGATCTTCTCAGACAAGTGAAGAGACTTTGGCAGATGGATGTGCTTCCCTGGCAAAGTGAAAAGATGAGCACAAGATCCAGACAAGACCAGGAAGCAGTGAAAATTCTGGAGAACAAGACAGTGAGAGTAGAGGTGGATGGTGTCAAGCGCTATGCAACTCCACTTTTGCGCGTTAAGAACATGCCAGACCTCAAGGCCCCCAAAAATGCTGTTCTCCCTCATCTGCGAGCCATAGAGAGAAGGTTGGTCAAAGATCTAGAGCAAGCAGCTGCCTACACTGCAGAGATCCAAAAACTAGAACGGGCAGGTTATGCAGTCAAGGTGGAACTAAATGCTGAAACATGCCCAACTAACTCCTTGTACATTCCCCATCACCTGGTCCAACACAACGTGAAGAACAGGGTTGTGTTTAATTGCTCGTTTCAATATCAGGGTCAAAACCTGAACGAGCTCTTGCTCCCTGGTCCAGTGTTAGGCCCATCTCTTCTTGCAGTGCTGCTCAGGTTCAGAGAGCATTCTGTTGCTGTCAGCAGTGATATCCGGGGATGTTCCAACAGATCAGATTGCTTCCCAAAGACAGGCCGCTTCTGCGTTTCCTCTGGAGGGGTCTAAAGACAGAGGATCTGCCCAATGTTATGAATGGCAGATTCTCCCCTTCGGCACCACATGCAGCACTTGCCGTGCAATCTTTGCATTACAAAAACATGTCCTGGACCATAGCCAACCTGGGGAAGACTTCCGCTATTGTGTCCTGAATTCTTTTTACGTGGATAACTGTCTGCAGAGCTTCACCACAGTGGAAGTAGCCAAGAGTCTTGTTGACAAACTCCGGAGCTTATTGGCAGAAGGAGGTTTCGACCTGAGGCAGTGGTCCAGCAACCAGCTCTCCACCGTAAGCCATTTACCTCCTGAGGCCAGATCAGATGGCACTGAACTTTGGATTTCACAAGGGCAAAGCAACACCCAAGAATCTACCCTGGAGCTCCTCTGGAATCACCAAATGGACAAGCTTTCCTATAAGTACCGTCCCATACAAAACACTGAGACTGCCATGTGCAGCATTTACAAAACTGTGGCAAGCCAGTATGACCCACTGGGCTATCTCATTCCCTTCACTACCAGAGCCAAGCTCATAGTGCAGCACCTTTGGGATAAGAAAAGAGACTGCGATGACCCGCACTTACCTGCAGATCTTCTACAGACCTGGAAAGAGTGGGTGGAGAAGCTGCCTGCCCTACAACACATTGTGTTTCCAAGGTGTTACACCAGTCCAATCAGAGACACAGATATGAGTCAGCGTGAGGTGCACATCTCTTCTGTGATGCCTCTGAGCGTGCTTATGGCTCAGTCGCTTACCTCCACACAGAAGATCAAAGTGGAGAGGTAGAGGTGGCTTTCCTCACAGCCAGATCACGAGTGGCACCCAAAAAACAGCAATCGATCCCTCGCCTGGAACTCTGTGCTGCACTGACTGGGGCACAGCTCGCTAAAGTAGTCAGAGCAGAACTGAACCTTCCCATACACCAACTTGCTCTGTGGACTGACTCCACTACAGTCCTCACTTGGCTGCATTCAGACTCTTGCCGAAGTGTTTGTCAGAACCAGAGTCGCTGAGATCCAGGACATTACAGACCAGCACACATGGCGTTATGTTCCATCAACTCAAAACCCAGCTGACGATATAACCCGGGGGAAAAGCCTATGTAAGCTGGGATCAGACAGCCATTGGTACCAAGGGCCATCCTTTCTCAAAGATCCTCCAAATCTGTGGCCGGAAATCCCACATCCTGTGGCTGCAGATGAAGACGAGCTTACCTGCTTCACAGCCAGTTTGTCATTCCCTGATATCAGCCAGTATAAGACTTTCAAAGAGCTACTGGAGTCCAGGGCCTGTCATAGGGGCGGCAGGTAACAGTCTGACAGCTGATGACTACAAAACAGCTGAAATCAGTGTTCTACAGCAAGCTCAGGAGGAGTGCTTCCCTTTGGAACTGGAGCAGTTAAAGGCGGGTAAATCACTTCCCAGAAACAGTCGGCTAAAGACACTGGCCCCTGAACTGGACAACGAGACTCAGCTGATCAAAGTAGGACGTCGCCTACGCCATAGTCCTTATCTAGATCCAGATTCCGTGCACCCCATTGTCCTAGACCCAAAACACCCGGTCTCTAAACTGCTCATGACTTGAAAGAGTCTTTGCCGAGCTTCGGCACTCCTGTTGGCCAGATTTGGGCCACAAGCAACCCATACCAATGCCGGATGTCAGCCATAAACAAATCGAATAAAGCAGAACTGGCCCACATCTGGGCATCAGCAAGGTGTTGGATCTGGGCCAGAATTAAAATGAACTGTTGCCTAGATGTGGGCCAGTTCTGCTTCATTTGTTTTGTTTATGGCTGACATGTGGCATTACTGTGGCTTACTTGTGGCCCTAATCTGGACAACGGGAGTGGACCGCCCAAGAGGCCATCAAACGGTGTCAGAGTGCTTGTGTGGACTGCCAGAAGTGGAGAAGAATCCCTGAGGTACCAAAAAATGGCAGATCTCCCTCCAGCCAGATTATGTTTATTTAAGCCCGCCTTCTATTCAACAGGAACGGATTGCTTCGGTCCATATACTGTTAAAGTAGGTCGCAGAAATGAGAAAAAAATGGGGCATCCTGTTCAAATGTCTAACTATTCGTGCAGTTTACATTGACGTCCTTCATAGCCTCGACTCTGATTCATTCCTCATGGCTTTCAGGCGATTCATTGCTAGACGAGGAAAGCCATTTGAGCTATTATCAGATCAAGGGACCAACTTCAAAGGAGGGGAGAGAGAACTAAAAGAAGCATACACAGCTATCGTCCCAGAACTGCAACAGCAGCTGGCAAGCCAGCAAATACTATTCCACTTCAATCCCCCTAATTCTACACATTTTGGTGGCAGCTGGGAAAGAGAGATTCACTCCCTAAAACAGGCCTTGATGACAGCACTTGGTGCACAGTCTGTCACCTTTGAAGTACTGTACACTGTGCTGGTGGAGATCGAAGGGATCTTAAATTCTAAGCCACTGGGCTACACTTCATCTGACATCTCCGATCTAGACCCCATCACACCAAGCTCCCTTCTCATGGGGCTGCCAGATTCATCACTTCCTCCTGTGATATATATATCCAGAATCTGAACTGATCAGTAGACACAGATGGCGCCACAGTCAAGTCCTTGCCGACCAATTCTCGAAGCGCTTCCGCAAGTTCTACCTTCCCAGCCTTCAGACCCGCCAGAAGTGGCAAGATGAGAAATCTGACCTCCAGGTCGGCACCATCGTCCTGATCGTCAACCCCCAGCTGCCCAGGGCACTCTGGCCAGTGGGCCAGGTTGTTACAATAGGACCAGTCGAGAGACAGAAGATAGGTTAACAGGTTGTTTATTGAACACAAGCAGAGTATCTGGATGACAACAGGTGAGTAAACAGATGCAAGTTCGTGACTGATGAATGATATGGAGAATGACACAGTCCTTTTGTGATTGCAGAGTGACAATGGAGAATGATACTTGCTGAATGGAGTAGATGACTTCAGACAACACTTCACACCAGATCGAAGACGAGGAGTAGAGCTTGGGTACACGGAGTACAGGTAAGTAGCAAGAGGAGTCCTTGAGGTAAGCATTCAGGAAAGTCCTTAGATGCAAACGAGACCGGACAATGTGACTGTGTGTGAGTGTGTCTTAAGTAGTGCTGGTGATGAGTGTGCTGATGAGGTGCAGGTGACGGTGATTAGTATTCCGGGGATGGTGTGCGCTGTGATTGGAAGGTGCTGGAGCCTGGCGTGTCTGTGACACAGGTGTCGAAGAACAGCTAAAATTAATGTGGGAAAGAAACTGTACACACGCCCAGTCGCACGCCTCATCCGATTGCCTACCATACCAGATTAAAGCTGCGTTAAATGGTATAGGTTATAGGCCTTTTTGTTACTGTACATATTTCCTTCTGGAAATCTGGGGGCGGCTGTAAAAAAGGCCACACGGGTTATATTTTAGTGCCTTAGTTTCCCTTGCAATACACTAGAGTTAACTCACGTAGCATCCATTCAGCGAGCCAATCAGTGCTCCGTAAAGGACGTGCAGATCAGTGGTCCTGCCCACTGAGCTGAGTCATACCGATCGGGAAAGCGGATGGATGCTAGCTGTACTGTAGCGATTTATATGTGACCTGATCCAGCACAATGAGTCACAGTGACCCAAATTTCAAAACTGAGATTTTGGTATCAATGGAAAGATGAGACAATAAGCTTTAAAATGACATCCTAGTCAAAGTCATACCTTGAATGGTTTTAAAGATATACCCATTTGAATTATGGTCGTCTGCCCTCTTTTTCCAATTGAAAACCTGAGAAAATCGCTTTTAAAGTTTTTTGCCCGTTTTTTTGTTGATATCTTTTAAAATCCATTGCATTTAAAGAGATAAACTATTTATTTTACAAATTAAAATTTATTTTACAGCTTAATTTGACCAAAGACATTTTTATATATAAATGCTATTAAACCAGGCTGAAGCTCACATTATTTATATTATTTTATATTAAATTATCAAAGTATTTATTTGAATTAATATTTTATAAGCCACTTTTACAAAGATTTACTAAAATCAGAAAGATTGAACAGAGGTGCTACATTTTTGCTTGAGAGAGAGGGTATGTGTGTGTGTGTGTATGCGCGTGTGTGCGTGTGTGTGTGTGTGTGCGTGTGAAGAGAGAGAGAGGAGAGAGAGAGAGAGAGAGAGAAACCAGGGGGTATTCCAGAAAGCAGGTATGTGACATACCTGGGTATGTTTAAGAGTAAGTAAGCGGATAACCTCAACTTTCGGTTCCAAAAACGGAGGTAACTTTTAGGGTATGTAAGTAGCCATAGCAACTTGCTCTCTGAACATAACCTGCTCCGGAGCAGGTTATGTTCAAGGGTTAGTTAGCTTAAGAGGAATTCAGATGCATGTTATATTATCAATATGGTTATATTAATGTATCTAAATTTGTTATAAGTTACAGTTATACATAATACATAATGTTATATTATACAATATATAAATGTTTGTAACACTCAGCCTATATAAGGCAGTTTACACACGTTAACGGGTTTCTTAATCCCTTTCTTTTAAACGTGTTTGAATAAAATACTCCACAAAATAAACAGAATAAATGTCAAACCAAAGTGTATTATACAAGAAACAGCAATATATCAAAACCCCAACAATATATACAATATATATATATATATATATAAACAAAAATGTATGTATGTGTGTTGGAATAGTCCGTTTCAGTCCAATGTAAAGTATGAGTGTATGTGTGTGCGTTGAATCGGCCTCACCGGAAAGGCTTTTAGTCTGGGAGCACGATGTACAGCGTTGTCCTGTTCAGAATCCCAACGGTGAAATTAATCCAATGGATGTTAATTTCACAACGAGATAACCATTCCCAGACGATGACAACCAAGTAGTAGTGTAGAGCGATCGATCTCTTAATCCACCAAGCAATGAATGAGAGCGTCCTCTCCCGAACACCAGCAAACCGGCTTCTTTTAACGGAAGTCTCAATCATTGCTTGGTGGATTAAGAACCTGCCATCTCCCCTCCCGCTGCGACGACCAGCCCAGTGCCTCCCACGTCGACCCCTTGGCTTTCCTCCGACCAATGATCCCACTGCCTCAACCACTTCACGGACAGTAAACAGAGCAACCGATGGAAAATTCTGTGCCACCGTTACAGCTGGGCCAGACTTGGACACCATCTTCTCCATCCTCCCCTTCTCCAGAGAGCAGCTCATCAGCACACAGGGTGATGACGGCACTCTCCAGAGACTTTCCATCTCTCCCTCCACACCACCGACTGACGGGATCGAAGTGCGGGACCACCAAGGCGTGCTGTATCGTCAGATCCAGAAGGGGGACGGCAACATAAAGATCCAGCTCATCGTCCCCAAGGCCCTGATCCAGCAGACGATACAGAACTTCCATCAAAAAACCCCAGAGAGATACCATGGGCAGCTGAAGACCCTCCTGAGGATCTTGGAGGTTGCTTGGTGGCCCACAATCCGCAGTGACACCTGGAGATTCGTCGGCGACTGCAAGTCGTGTGGGGTGGAGACCAAGGAGTGTGTTGTCATCAACCCCAGCAGCAAACCACCTCACAATCAACATCATCACCGTTCATTAGAGCTGGGCGATATGGCTGAAAACTGTATCACGATATCAGTGTTTCATATCGGTCGATATCGATAATTATTGATATTTTTTATGACCCATTTAAAAGGACCAAGAGAAAAATATATTACATTTAAACATTTTATTTTAAACTTAACCTTCCTCTGATCATAATCCCCTCAGTTATTAAGACAGAAATGTCAACAACCATGGAAAACTCAAATAATTAAAATGTAAACATAAGTCTAAAGTAGGGTGACCACCAGTCCCGAAATTAGGAGCTTTGTCCCGCAAGACTTAAGTAGTGTCCCGCATTCATTATGTCTGTAATTTTTTTTCATCCCTGAAATTACAATACCACAGTAAGAAATATAATAAAAACTGTGAGCATTTAAAAATCTATTTGTGCAGCTGTCATATTCTAGCTGTGAAAATAACCAACCCAGCACAATCGTAGAGAGAGTTT